>NW_026468552.1:0-13407 GCF_026875155.1 Cherax quadricarinatus | reverse complement strand
TTTCCCCCTAGTTGGCTCTGTCACAAACTGTTTTAAAAAACACCCGGATCGTATCAAGAAGTCCCTGACTTTAATTTCCTGTCAAATTGCTCCAGTCAATCTGTTATATTGAAATCTCCCATTAGCACTACATTTTTTATGTAGATCCCTTTAAACGAATTTCGTCCCATAGAAGTTTACTGCCACTCCCTATAAAGATTTGGGGGCCCTGTAAATCACACCCAAAAATTATTTTTTCCCTCGGCCCTCGAGAACCTGTAACCAAACAGATTCAGTGGCTAAACGCTTCAAATTTTTATTCTTGTCAAAACCCCACAATTTAAATTGTCTCTGACATACATCGCTACTCCACCACCCTTCCTGTTGACCCTGTCAGTGGGGAATAATTTATAGCCTTGTATGTGACTTCAGAGGGCATCTCTTATCTTTCAGTTTGACCCAGGTCTCTGTTATAGCAATAATATCTATTTTTCCTGCACTTGCAATTATTTTTTGTTCATCTATCTTATTTCTTACACTCCTGCTATTAGTATAGAAAAACCCTTTAAGGGAGCTAGTCCCTTGCTGCCCTCTGCTGTCCCCCTTTGTTTGCTGACCTGATCTATTGTCTTTATTTATAACTTCATGCTGAATGCCTTTTATACATTTACTGTTTCCAACCCTAGTGTTGCAACCTGCTTGTTTCCCACACACACCCATACCTCTATCTTTCTATCAGTTTAAAATCATAGGCATTTCACCAATGGCCTTCTCAATTGAGTCTGCAAGTGCTACCCACCCCCGCCCCAGAGAGATGTAAACCCCCTTTCCCCTTTCATACATATCATGTTTGCCATAAAGTTGTTCCAGTTGTCAATGAATGGGATTTTAAGTTCCTGCAGTATCTGTCTAGCCAGCAATTTACCACCCAAATTTCCCTAGACAACCATTCATTTTCTACTCCCCTTCTAGGCAAGATGCTACATATGATTGGGACCCTCCCCTTAGACTTAATGAAATCTATAGATGACCTGTACTTATCTAGCAGCTCTTCTCTCCTACCCTTCCAATATCATTTTTCCACCAGCACTGAGACAGATAATGGGCTTGTTTCCCATTACTAACATGACATTATCCAGCCTGTTAACTATGTCCCCAACACCAGCTCCAGGGAAGCACACTCTATCTCTCATCTTATTCCTATTACAAAAAGCACGGTCAATATATCTTACCCGAGAGTCAAACCCAAACCCCAAGAATGGCACTTACCTCTGTTAGCAGGGGGAGTAGTACCCTTACCTTTACTGGCCACTGAAGTACATTCATCCTGAAAACAGAGAAGTGATTTCCTACCTTCAGATCTTCACTCTTAACTTTCCTTATTCTGATTCTCCTCCCATTACTGGTTAAACCCCTCGCCACTTGTAAGCAGGTGCTGGACTCACCTCACTGCTGGTAGCCGTTGCTACCTCCCCACCTACAGCCCTCAAAAGCGAGAGACAGGGGCCTGCACCTCACTGCTAGAAACCTCATTCCCCACAACTCCAGCCACCTCACACTCTCTCTCCCAGACCATTGAGGTGGACTTCAGCCTCCTAATCTCCTCCTGGAAAAGCAAGACCTCCTCCTTCAACCCCCCAACCTAAATTTTTAAAAACACGCAGAACCCAAGCCATGCTTTGTAACCGTCCCACGCAAACCCCCAAAACAGCCCCGGGGTTCTGTGACCTCACTTTGACGTGCCCCACTGACCACTAAACACAATAATTTTTCTCCTTTTTCCCAAAAAAATTTTATTGTACGGGGACTTAATAAATTAAACTGGGTTTGATTAAATAGTAATATTCACTGCCCCTTTATTTATTCTTTTATTTTTTTTTTTCAAGTAGTGAGGGGGGTGAGTAGAGAAATGAGAGGGAAAGGTGTAGTCACCAGTGACCTCACATTACCTACCAACCTCCCCACTCTTTCCCTCCTACTCCCTCACCTGTCACCTCCCCTACGTTTCCCTCCTCTTACTCCCATATTCCACTAATCAGAAACCCCCCCATACATGATTACATTTTCCTCACAAGAGATTTAGTGCAGAAGCGGGAAAGGGATCAGGCCCCGTAAAACAGGAAGGGCGCAAAAAATTGATCAGAGAATCCCCTTAAGGGAGGGAAACCAACGATTATGGTACATGATGAAGTATCACAGGGGCCCACCGTAAAGGAGGGGGTCCCCCCAGGGGTCAGTCCTAGGCCCCGGGGCTATTTCGGGTAAAATTTTGAATGACTTGTTAGAAGGGATAACTCAAAAGTGTCCCTTTTCCCCAAGGTGATGGAAGTTAATGGGGGAAAAATTTAAATCATAGGGAGAATTAGGGAAGGGGCCCTGGACGGGTTTGGACGCATTGTCCACAACTGGTTTCCCAAATTTAAACCCCCGCCCAAATGTTTAAGCTATGAAGATGGGGGGAAGGGCAAAAAAGCCCGGGCAAAAACCAAAAACATAGGTAGGGGCCCAAAAAGCCCGAAAACCCCTCACTCAAGGAGAAAGGATTTTTGGGGTAAAGGTATAATCCGAGCACGTCCCCCGGGGCACACTTTAAACCAGATAACTGCTGCAGCATTTGGGCCCCCTGGAAAACCTGGAATAGCTTTTTAAATACCTCAGAAAGTAATCGTTCAAGACTCTGAAACACAGTGAAAACGTCAAGCCCATACTGGGGGTATGCAGCACCATTTTGGAAACCACCCGGGTTTCAAGAAAACGTAAAGGGAAATTAGAAAAAGGGCCAAAAAGGTTTGCAAAAAGGGCTAGATCCCGAGCAAAGGGGGAAAGGGCCCCAAACGAAAAGGGTTTAAAAGGGAAAAAATTGGGCCTAAAGGGGAAAACTGGAGGACGGGAAGGGTTTTAGGGGGAACGATAACGAAATAAAAAAATACTACGGAAAAATTTGATAAGGGGGGACAGAGAGGGGTTTTTCCCAGGCATGGACACAGAAAAAAAAGGGGGCAAAATTGGGAAAATTTGGAAGACTCGGGATAAAATTCAAAGAGAGTTAGGAAGATTTTTTCCCAGTCACAGAAAAGTCGGGAAAGAGGAATAGTCTGATAAGTGATGTAAGGGGAGGCAAAACCCATACGTATTTTTAAGACGGGGTTTATAAAAAAGGGCAGGGAAGCAGGAAAAGGGACAGGACCTATTTACGGTCAGTGAAGGGGCGGGGCCCCAGGAGCCGAGTCTCGACCCCTGAAAACCACAAATAGGATTAAAAATTTAGGTGAGTCCCACACACACCCCAAAACACACACACACACACACACCCCACAAAACCACCACACACACACACAACACAACACACACCCCACACACACAAAAACCCGGGGTTTTTCATGGGGGAAAATCGTGTTCACAAACCTCCTGGAGTTTTATGAAAAGGAAACAGAAATAAACAGGAGAAGAGGGGTGGGTAGAAATTGCTTTTCCAAGCCCTGCGGGAAAGGGCCCTTTTAAAACCCCTTTCCCCCACAAGGATTAGTGCAGAAGCGGGAGGATCAGCGCATGTAACAGGGGGGGCACTGCAAGGGATCGGGGGAATACCTGACAGGGACCCGGCCAACGGAGTCATGGAAACGTAAAGGGGAAAAATCACATTGGGCGCCCTGTGAGGGAGGGGGGGTCCCACGGGGGGAAAAGTTCTGGACCTTTGCTTTTTTTGATATATGTGAACGACATGTTTGGAAAGGGAAAATAGACTCTGAATTTGTCCCTGTTCCAAAGATGATGTAAGTTGATGAGAAAATTAAATCGGATGAGGATGAGGCGGGATTTGGCAAAGAGACCTGGACAGGCTGGAAAAGGGGTCCAGAAAAACGGGGCTTTTTTCCAAATTTCAATCCACCCAAATGCAAATCATGAAGTTGGGGGGGGGGCCAAAGAAGCCCGCAGACAGAGTATAGGCTAGGGGGAAAAAGGGACTACAGCCTCACTCAGGGGGGAAAAGCCCTTGGGGGTGACTACCCCGAGCCCCTCCCCGGGGGCACACAAAAACCCCAAAAAAACTGCTGAAACATGGGGCCCGCCGGGAAAACCTGAGAATAGCGTTCCGATACCTTAATAAGGATCTTTTAAAGCACTTTTCCCAATGGGGGAATTTTGGGGGCCCATACGGGAGAAAGGGCCAAAACCAGTCTGGAACCCACCCCCGGGTCAACACGTAAAGAAGTTAGATAAAGTAAAAAAGGTTTGAAAACAAGGCTAGTCCCAGAGCCCCGGGGAATGTCTCCCGAGGGGGGTTGGGGGAAATCGGCCCTGCCGACATGGAGGAAAAAGGGTCGGGGAAAGACATAAAAACGACAAACAAGATACGGCGGGGAATAGAAAAGGGACAGAGATAGGATGTTCCAGAGGGGGGCCCACAGGGACAAGGGGTCAAAACTGGAAGTGAAGCCCTCAGCCCGAGTCACGGGGACTTTTAGGAAGTATTTCTTCGGTCTGATTTGTAAAGAAGTGGAATAGCCTACCCCGTAAAGGGAGTCGGGCAGGAAACCATACAAATTTTAAAGGGAAAGAGGTAGGGTTTACAGCTCAGGAAGCAGAGATGGGAGAGGACCTAGTACGATCAGTAAAGGAGGGGGGGCCAGGAGCAGTCCAAAACCCCTTTCAACCACAATTAGGAAAAGAAAAAATTAGGTGAGAACACACACCACACCCACACACACACACACACCACACACAAACACACACACCCCACACCACCACTTTACACAAACACACACACATGGAGAAAAAAAAACAGGAGAAGAGTGGTGGAACACCTAAAAAGGGAAAAGATCTCTTTAACAGCAGCCAACGGGTTTTTTCGGGGAGGGGAAAAACCCTGTGTCAAAAAAACCCACTGGGGGTTCAAATGACATGGTGACAGCTTAAGCAAGAAAAAAGAGGGGTGGGGGGGATTCATTTTTTTGGACGCAAGAAGGGCGTTTGAAAACCGTTCCACACAAGAGTTGGTGAAAAAACGGGAAAGGACCAAGAGGGATAACGGGGAAAAGGCATAAAATGGATCGGGAAAAATATTTGTCAGGAAGACAGCAGCGAGTAAGGAAAGTGGCGAGGTGTCAGAGTGGGCACCTGTGACCAGCGGGGCCCGCGGGGGCCCGTCCTAGGACCAGTGCGTTTCTGGTATTTGTGAACGACATGCGGAAGGAATGACTTGAGGGCCCCTTTTTGCGGTTTGACGTGAAGTTGATGAAAAAGAATTCCCCTCGATCGAAGACCAGGCGGGAACTACAAAGGGATCTGGACGGGCCCTGCAAAAACGGGCCCCAACAAGGGGGGGGGCTCCGGGAGTTCAATCCCCCAATTTCAAAGTCATGAAGTTTGGGGGGAAGGGCAAAAAGGCCGCAGAGGGAATTTACAGTTGGGGGGTCAGAGACTACAAACCCCCACTAAAGGGGAAAAAAGATTTTGGGGGGTAAATAAAAAACACCAGGCAAAACTAAAGGGCCACATAAAACCAAAAAACTGCTGCAGCACATGGGCGCCGGGAAAACCTCAGAACAGAAAATTCCCCATTTTAATAAAATCTTTCCCGGGACCCTGTACACCGTGTACGTTTGGGCCCCTTTTTGGAGTATGCGGCACCAGTTTGGAACCCACCCCTACCCCCCAAGCACTTGAAGAAAAAAAAAGAAAGTGCAAAAGGTTTGAAAACAAACTAGCCCCAAGCTAAGAGGTATTCCTACGAGGAGGGGTTTAAAAGGGAAATCAACCGGGACGACACGGAGGACAGGAGAGATAGGGGGGACATGTTTAACGACATACAAAATATGAAAGGAATTGAAAAATTTGGACAAAGACAGGAGTTCCAGAGTTTGGGAACACAGTAAAAAGGGGGACAAAAGTTGGAAGCTGAAGACCCAGATGAATCACGGGGATGTTAGGAAGTTTTTTCTTCACCCAAACAGGGGACCCGGGTAAGTGGAATGGGTTTGGGAAGCAAATTATGGAGGCGGGGATCCATACATAGCTTTAAGCAGAGGAAATTATAAAGCTCACGGCTCGGGGAGAGTGCCCTAATCGATGGGGGAAGGGGCCCGGGGCCGGGAGCTCGGACTCACCCCCCCGAAACCCTAACTGGTGAGTACAATAGGGGTAACGGGGCGCGCGCGCCTTTGAGGTAAACTACATATATCCCCCTGGCAGTACCTGCCCAGTTTGGATTTGTTTGTACGGGTCTATTTTGGGGCCCCCCCAGAAAACAACACCCTTTGGTTGATCAGGCCCTGTTTCCACAACGAGGCCTTTTCTCAAAACCTGGCCACGGGGGCGTTGCCCCCCAAAAACCCCTCTATGGGGTATACTCCAGGTATCCAATTTGCCCCGGTAAAAAAAGTAAAAAAAAAACCCCATAAAAACCCTTTAAAAAACCCGTAGGGGTTCATTTTAAATAAAATGGGAAACTAAAGACAAAAAAGGTTTAAGATCAAACCCCCTTCGGATCAATATCCCCCCCACCGGCATCAAGGCACCTCCTTTTCCCGGGTTAAAATCAAATAGGTGAAATTAACACATGTGCAGTTCTTTTGGGGATCTTTAATGAGCAAACTTTCAAACCCCAAAAAGTGGCTTCATCAGTCCATATAAAGGAAATAAAGGGAAAAAACAGGGCTTTGAAGGGAATCAGTCCCCCAGCGGTGAGTAGATGTAACAGCCCAAACAAACTTTATGGACTGTTACATCGACTCAAGGTGAGGGACTGATTAAACCCAAAGTTTCCCCTTTTTGGACTGATGGGAAGCCACTGTGGGGCGAAACGTTTCCTCAAAAAAGTACCCAAGAGTTTCCCCATGTATCTTAATTTATCAACCCGTCTTTTTCTGAACCATTTATTTACATATCTAAAAAAGGCATTAGAAATTTAATTAAAAAAATATTTATTTTTCCCAACTCTCTCCGGGGGAGAGAAGTTGACATTAAAAGAAACCCCAAATCACCGAGGTTCATGGATATCTATGGAAAAAAGTATGCACAGATACGCGAAAATGATAAAAGTAAAATTTAAAACAAAACCAACATAATTATTTTTATTATAATCAAAAAAAAGCGCTAACCAAAGGGGTATGCAGCACAACCAACATAAATTTTCAGGATTGTTGCAAAGAATTTAAAACCCGCCTAAAAAGATGAATAAACCAAGACAACCCAAAAAGGCCCGAAATAACCCCCCTATGAAAATTTTTTTTTTTTTTTTTTTTATTTAACAAACAAAATTGTAAAATTTTTACATTGTAACAAATTTGGGAAAAATTTAAAAAAAACTTTTTTCTTTTTATTTATATCTATATACTTTCACTACTGAGTGTCAGTGGGAAATAAACGCTTTGATTTTTTTGGGGGTTTTCTTAGGTAATTTATAGTAAAAAAATTGTTTCTTTAAATATCCTGTGTCTATATAAACCCAGGTTTTTTCAAGATTTTACGTTTCCTCCCGGTGGTTATACATACACTAATACACACGCTGGGTTTTTTGTAAACATAACCCCAAAAACCTCATAGTAAACATAAAAATGCAAGACCATATCTTAACTTGATATGAGTACTTTAAGTCACTCTGTCGACTTTTTTGGTTTTGCCGGGTTTTCTACACATAAGTGCTATGTATGTAATTCTAGGAACTGTATTTGTGGAAAACCGAAAAAACCCTTTCTTACTTACTTAATTTTAAAAAACAACCCAAAGTTATATATTTTCTTAAAACACGCAAGAAAAATCTGGTTTTATAAAATATATATTATATATATAAAAAATATTATTATATTTTAAAAAAATATATATTATATATATATAATATATGTATGTAGTATTAGATACGGCAGGTATCACCTCTGGAAGTATTTCATTTTACCTAATACACTACTTCTGCTACACTGCTGGGGGACAGGAGGGTATGTCTAAACCCCTGCATACAAATATAAGAGTACCATGCCCCAATGGAGGTGCCACAAAAGGGGGTGCCACGTACGGGAAATTTAAAATGACAAATCAAAATTTTAAATGAGAAAAAACAATTTAAACCCCAAGGCGGGGGACCACGTTACTGTGTTTTCTGTAACTGCCAAAATACAAATAAATACCTGTTTATAGGGACTGAAGATGCCCCCCGGGGGGGGCCCCCCCTGGGGACAAAGGGAGGGCCCCTAGACTTGGGCCCCCCCAAAAAACAAAGCAGCAAAACATCCCAGTTAAATTCCTTCAGGCATTGTTTTGGGAAAAAAAACAATGGGAAATTTTTCAACGCACCTTTCTTTTTTCAACCGGGGTTGTAAAGGATGAGAATCTATGTGGTCTATGCCATTCAAAAAAAGCAGTGTCGATAATAATGGGCGGAATGAAAATGTAAAAAATGAAAAGGGCGGTGGTGGCGGGGTGCACCCTCCCTCGCTGCCAGAGGACACGAGTGCTTTAGACTACCACACTCCCTCACACCTATTATTATTAAATTATCATTCGTACCTCAGATTTTTCTTGGGTACAGACCTCAGTCTGTATCTCTTCTTTGGGTTTCAGACCTCAGTTGTAGATCTTCTTGGGGACAGACCTCAGTCGTAGCTCTTTTTTGGGTACAAACCTTTAGGGCCCGGGAGTTTTTCTTGGGTACAAAACTTCAGTCTGTAGCTCTTCCCTTTGGGGACGGACCCAGTCGGGAGCTAAATTTGGGGACACTTTGGGGTTCCCGGGGGCAAAAACCCCTCGGCCCGGTCGTAACCGGGTCAAGGGGGATTTGGCCTTAAACAACCAGGTTTTTAAAATGCTTTGGGCCCTAGTTTAAACCAAAAGTACGAACCAAAAGCCCGGCTGGTCAGGTACCGGGCTTTAGGGGCCTGCCGGCCTTTCTTTAAGACACCAGGGGGGTTTTTTGGGAATCCCCCTTATGAAGCTGGGAGGGGAGTTTTAACAGTCCCCCCGGGCCCCGACACCTTTTTGCGTTGTCTCTTTCCGTGAAAAAGGCGCCCATGCCCCTATCACCCTCTTTTTCTTTCGTAGGATTTATTTTTGTGTGGGGAAAATTTGGTATAGTCCCTCTAGGATTTCCAGGTGAAAAATAATCATGTATCCTCCCCCCCTGCCCCTAAATAGGGAGTTTGGGTTTTGGGAAATTCAAGCATTTCCCCGAAAAATTTTGGGGTTTTTTTTTCGCGTTTTGTGCGCCGTGAAAGGGTTTTTTGTACATTTTTTTAGGTCAGTAATTTTACCCCCTTTGAAAGGGGCTTTTAATGTGCAAACAATATTCCCGCCTAGATAGAACAAATGACCTGAAGAGTGGGCACAGGGCTTGGCCCCCCCTAGTTTTTAAGGTTCTCATTATCCATCCTGTCATTTTTTTTAGGGAGATGCGATTGATACAATTTTTTGGTTTCCCTTTAAGGTGAGGTTTCCCCCGACATAAACCTCCCCGGGCTTTGACGTTAGTTGTTCGTGTATTTGCGGTTGGGAAATTTTTTTTATACTCCGATGAAGTTTTAAATCCCACCTTTCCATAAACGGAGTAAATTTAAAAATTTTCATCATTTAACTTCATATTTTTTTTCTGCCCGACCTCGTCTGCAGCTTCTCTTGGGTTTCATCTTGCAGGGCTTCCCTTTCTTCGGGCCCCTGTTACGGCTCCCAAAAGGCGGTGAATGTTTCAAAAAGGGCTTGTAATTTCAAAGGGAATGTAATTAATAAATAGCGCCCAGGGTTTAAATTAAAAACACTTGCCCCAGAGAAAAAAGGGGCACCCAGTGGTAACCATGGCGGGTTTTAAAAAGTATCTAGTTTACGTGAATCATGATACTCTAAGGTCGCCTTTTTACTATCCTAAAACCTTTATTAAGGAAAATATAGAAATAACTTTTTGGATATTTCTCTAAAATATATGGTGAAAAGTGCTGAAAAAATTTAAAAAATTCACTGACAACTCACCTTTTCCCAAATTTTTAAACGTGTAAAGAATTTTACCCACAGTGGTATATTACCAACCATTCGAAAAAAATACCCTGACTTTTGGGCCCAAATGTAAATTAAGCATAACCCCTAAACAATTTTTTTTTTTAATCTACCTTGCAAAAAAATAAGGTAATGTTTTTTTTATTCTTTTTTTTTGGTGTGCGTGACCCAATTTTGTGTCTGCTTAAATTTTCTCACATGATTGTCACCAGATATTAACATTAAGTAGGTTCATTTTAACTTGTTTAGCTATCCAAAAAATTTGTGGCCCCGGGCCCCGGGCCTATTAAAGTTTTGGTTAATACATTTTTTTTATCTCCCCCCCAAAACCCGTTTGTGGGGGGTTTGTTTTACCCCCTACCAGTGGGGGGGGTGGGAGTCCCCCCCCCATACTAGTGGGGTGGGTGGTATCACCCCATACCAGTGGTTTTGGGGGGTAGTCACCCCTCCAGTGGTGTGGGTGGTAGTCACCCCAACCATGGTGTGGGTGGTAGTACCCCATACCGTGGGTTTTGGGGGGGTAAATCACCCCATACCAAATGGTGTGGGTGGTAGTCCCCAACCATGGTGGGTTTGGAAATCACACCTCCAGTGGTGTGGGGGGTAGTTTCCCCCCTACCAGTGGTTTTGGGTGGTATCACACCCAACCCCGTGGGGGGTGGTAGTCCCCCCCCAACCATGGTGTGGGTGGTAGTCACCCCATTTCCAGTGGTGTTGGGGTTTGGGAGTCCCCATTTCCAGGGTGTGGGGGGTAGTCACCCCATACCAGTGGTGTGGGGGGTAGTAACCCCCTACCAGTGGTTTTGGTGGGAGTCACACCATTTCCCAAATGGTGTGGTTGGTATCACCCCAAACCCGTGTTTTGGGTTTGGGAGTCACACCATACCATGGGTTTTTGGGGGGTAGTCACCCCCTACCCGTGGTGTGGGGTGGTTTGTCACCCCATACCAGAGGGGTGGGTGGGAGTCCCCCCCATCCAGTTGGGGTGGGTGGTTTGTCACCCCATACCAGTGGGTGGGGTGGGAGTCACCCCAAAACCATGGTGTGGGTTTTGGGAAATCACACCTACCATGGTGTGGGGGGGTATTTACCCATACCCGTTTTGGGGGGTTTTAGTCACACCATAAAACCCTTTGGTTTTGGGTGGTAGTCACCCCAACCCTTTGGGGTGGTTGGTATTTAACCCCCTTTCCCGTGGTGTGGGGGGGTACCCAAACCCCCAAGGGACCGTCCTAGAAGTAAGACTTGGGGTATTTTAAAAAAAGCTTGGGTAAATCAGGAGTGGGTGTGAGTGGGGCCCGACCCAGCTTGCACTAATAGGTTTTGATGGGGTGCTCCTTTTTTAATGGATGTGGGCCCCCACCCAACTAAGGGGTCATTGGTTTTTAAACCGGGAGGGGACTTTTAAATTCCTTTGCAAAAGCCAGTAGGCCTGCCCTTTAGTGTTCCTTCTTTTTTATGTTCTTAAGTTTTTAATAGGGACAAGATTTAGCTAAACCCCCCAGAAATCACTTCCCCCCTCTTCTGTAGTACATTCAAATTGTACCTCTTGGCCTTTTTCTTGGGCCCGGCTTATGGGAAAGACAAAGGGTTTGCCGTGCAGGAAATCTGTTCCTCTCCTTTTTTGCTTACAGGAAGGCTGGGCCACCTAAGGGGGTACTACAAAGTTGTGTTTTTTATTTCCCCCAGTCTTTTAAAATTTTCTTTGGTTCCCAACCTTGAAAAAAATTTGCAGCAAGATATTCTTTAAAACTGTGAAAAAAATTTTATAAAAAATGATTTTAACTTCAGTTGTTTTACTCTGTCTTCAACATTCAGCATATCCAGTTGTGGTAATTCATCCTGGCCTACATGCTATCTTGGACCCAGGTCCAAGATTAATTTCCCCATTTTACTCTGGGTGATTTGTAGTCTTTCATTATTTGTTAAGTTAGTTTAATATCTTTATTATGCACCCCATACCCATCCTGTGGGCGGTAGTCACAAGATTACAAAGGTACATAATGGGTCCAGGGACTGGACCCCAAAGTTATGATAGCTGAACTAGTTACAAAGGTAATGAACTCCAGGTAGATCTGGTCACAATCATGGCAAGTTACAAAAGTAATGAATCAGCCTCACTCCTATACATGGTTACAGTCATTTTTTGTTAAGACTGAGTACCATGAAGAGCAAGAGTAATTTATATAGTATTGTATAAGAGCTAGACATAGGGTCCTGCGAGCCTCAGTTGGTAGACACTGTACCTGACTCTACAGGAACTTTAGCCTAGCATTCGCTTTCTTTCCTACACTGTTCCCTATCAATTCTCCTGACAAGCTTGGGTCAGAGAAGATTCCCAGACATTTCACTGAGGATACTGAAGTGATGGGTTCCCCGTTATACTGGACATTAAAATTATTTACTCCTTTCAGTTTATTTTTCGTGCCAAAGAGTATGGCTTCCGTTTTCCCGAGGTGTAACGATAATTTGTTGTTTACTATTTGCTGCAGGATTCTAGTTCTAGTGATAGTACATTAGCTCTATCTTGTGGGTCTTTACCTGACACTAACAGTGCACTGTCATCTGCATACAACAGAAGCTTACACTTGACATTGATGGGCATGTCATTCACCATAACATAGGAACAATTAAGGATCCAGAATACTACCTTGAGGAACCTCATGCTATCGGCAGGGGTTGTGATTCTGTGTTGTTGATCTTGACAGTGTGTTTCCTGTTGCTCAGGTAGTACTTAAAACCATTCTACAGAACCGATAGCTTGTAATTTTTTGCATAATATATTATGGTTGACCGTATCGAAGGCCTTTTGCAATTGTAAGGTCACCATACCTATGAGATTCCCAGCGACATTTGAGTTCTCAGGTAGTCCATCAGATTTATTAGGGAGGTATCTGTCGAGTAAGATCTGAAACCTTATTAGTAACTATGAAGAATGTTTTAGTCATTAAGATATTTAAAGTAAAAGGAGACAAAGTGAAACTAATGTGACAATAAAATGTCACATTAGTTGCACTTGTGTCCTTTTACTTTACATATTGTCGGTAATTCTACCAACTTTATTACATTAAGATATTAACTACTTGACAGTACACCGCCTTCTCTCAAGATCAAGATCAGGTGAACTCCAATGGAGTGAGTGGGGACGACGGGACAAGCGAAGAATAGCGTTGGAGAGGAGTGTCCTTGGTCGTAAAAAAAAGTGTCAGGGCTTAACCCAGCAGCTAGGTTATCGTGGGACAGACTTAAGAATCAGGAATAACAGGCTCAGCTGCGATTGTCTTGTGGAAGTTGGATGTCTACAGTCTTGACAAGCTGGCAGCAGGTTACGTCGCAGGACAGGGCAGGCAGGGAAGAACATGGGAGGGCAACATATTGGTGGTGTTATTTGACTCGATTAGGGTGGCAGGTTTGTGGAGCCATTCTCAAATTTTTAAAAAAGCTTTAGGAGGT
>NW_026468551.1:0-10000 GCF_026875155.1 Cherax quadricarinatus | reverse complement strand
CACCACCATCACCACCACCACCACCATCACCACCACCATCACCACCACCACCACCACCACCACCACCACCACCACCACCACCACCACCACCACCACCACCATCACCACCACCACCACCATCACCACCACCACCATCACCACCACCATCACCACCACCACCATCACCACCATCACCACCACCACCACCATCACCACCATCACCACCACCACCATCACCACCACCACCACCATCACCATCACCACCACCATTATCACCACCATCACCATCACCACCACCACCACCACCACCACCACCATCACCACCACCATGATCATCACCATCACCACCATGATCACCACCACCACCATGATCACCACCACCATCACCACCACCACCACCAACACCACCACCACCACCATCACCACCACCACCACCACCACCACCATCATCACATCCACCACCACCACCACCATCACCATCACCACCACCACCATCACCACCACCACCATCACCACCACCATCACCACCATCACCACCACCACCATCACCACCACCATCACTACCACCATTATCACCACCATCACCATCACCACCACCACCACCACCACCACCACCACCACCACCATTATCACCACCACCACCACCACATAACCTCTGCGATTGTCAATCCCACCTTCTTATTGGCTAGAACCTGGTCACTAGTTGAACGATGGGGCCCATCATCAACTCTTAGCAACCTGGTTCGCTGGTTGGGGGAGATAGCCTGTAAATGAGGGTGTGTCCATGCGCCGAATAAAGGTTACGTACTCTTTGCATGCCACACCCCCACCCCCGAGAAGGCTCAGGATTAGGCTGCCACCTCCCAGTGGTAACCGTGCCGCCATGGCACAAAATAATGGGACCGCCTATCCTCTCCACCATCCCACTCTTAGATAGAGCTCAGCTTTCCTAGTGACCAAAACCCAAAACCCTAAACTCAGAGTGAGACAGCAGTCAGATAGGCCAACATAGGTCCAAGATACAAGCGGACGGTAAACCCGATCCCCTCACTAAAAAAAAAACCCCACATCAGGGGATAAAAAAAAAGAGCTTGAAAGGGGGTTACCACAAATACATCCTAACCTAAATAAAATATTAAACTAGACTCTTGACAAAGAGTCTGTCAACACATTTTCTTTGCCGGCAATGTACTGAATTTTGAAATTGTAGGGCTGCAGCCTGAGCGTCCAACGCATAAGCCTTGTGTTGTGATTCTTCATGGCTTGGAGATAGACTAACGGGTTGTGATCACTGTAGACTGTGACCACCTGCGATGTCTGGCCCACATAAACATCGAAATGTTCCATAAGTAGTTTGCCTCTCCGCAGGGGGACCATATGTTGAGAAGCGTGGCTCACCAGGTGACTTATTTGGATGACGTAGACGCTCTCCCTCCGGCTGGCACTTCATTCTCCAATGTTGTCGATCTCTGCTCACGCCAGACTGTTGAAAAGAGAGACAGGACCGCTCGGACAAGGAGCGGTTCGTTTCGAAGGTATCAGCCAACCTGGCCGCCTCCAATGCAGTGGTTAAGTCACGATCCTGCAGAAAGACACGAACCTCTGGTCCCACAGAAGCGGGTTTATCAATCAAATTTAACTGCCCCAGCTCCTCAAATTTAAAGAACCACTCGTTTTATCCCAGGGGTTAAAATTTTTGGGTTGCTGTCTCAAAAACCCAAAGGGAGCCCAAGGCCGCCTTTCAATTTGAAGGTCTTACGAAAATTTAGCGGGGATAATGTATATGCTCCCAAAACCCCTGGGTTTTACTACTTATAATCAGAGAATTAGGTAGTTAATACCGAAAATTCCGTCCCTTCCCCAATAATGCTGATAACCAAGGGCCCCCAGTGCTTTTCCGGCCCCCTCAAGGCCGACCCTGTTTTTCGAAGCTTTCGAAAAATTGCTTGGTTGGGCTCATTAAAGGGGGGAACAAGCTGACTCCCTTTTTGAAAACTGAAATGTTACAGAATGGAAAATCCTCCTTTTTTCCCTATAAAATTTTTTCCCTTGCAAGCTCTCTTTTCCCCTATTTGTCAAAAATGATTTTTGCCAGCTCAATCCAACGACCTGTTAAACCCCTGAGCAACCCAGCTGCATATATGAATTTTGTCCCTAGGAAATACTTCCCCAGCGAGAACATAGTAGTTTTTCCCTAGTCCCTAAGGGGGGATTTGTGTGCCCTTCCCCTTTTCATTTTTATTCCCCCAATAATGAAGCAGTTGCGCAGCTGTAAAAGTGCGTTTAAGGGGAAAGCCAATGGAAAGGCAATTTGCCCAAAAACCGTAAAAAATTTAGGGGGTTATGCAAAGTATATGCCCCACCCGGGGGCTGATCCCTTGGTGGCATAAGTTTTCGCTATGCAAGTACGAATCCCCCCGTAAACGTTAATTTTCAGAACACCTTTGCTATGCCAGTACATTGCGAATACGTACAGAAAGCCACTGCACACAAGATTGACCGTACGAACGAGCACACTGAACAAACTAGTACGAGTGTTGAAAGATCACAAATGCAAGGCTGATCATAAGCCTGACACCAAAATTTGTAAAACGAACGAAACACACACACAATGTTCTTGCTACAAGCTTCACCCTAAGCTCAAGTTTCCTAAGTCCGTCTGGACAGGCTACCCATATTACAACCTAGGATTTAAAATGGCCTGTTATCCCAGGTGTATTGGGAGAAATAAACACAGTAGAAAAAGTTTGATTAATTACCCTTCACCAATTAAAACAGCAATATTACATTTTAAAGTGAAAAATATAGTGCACCCCAGGGTAAGAAAGGCAGAAATAGAACCCACAAGATAAACCGTGTTAAAACCAGCTCTAGAGGGGGAATACAAGGGCAGCAGGAGAGCGGTATCCACATCCCCCTTGCATTGTAAAACCCCCCCTTCTTTTTGGAAAAACCGGGTCACTAGTTAACGAGGGGGCCCCTCATAACCCCTAAACCCGGGTTGTGGTTGGGGGGATACCTGTAAATGAGGTGGTCCATCCCCGAAAAAAGGTTACTACTTTTGCATGCAAAATCCCATCATCTCCACCCCCATCAACCGCCCCCAACGACCAACACCCCCCCACCCCCACCATCCCCACCACCCATACCCCCTACCACCAAACCACCACAATTCCCCACCACCACCCCACCAACCCCACCACCATACCTCCAACCACCCCCATCCCCACCACCATCACCATCACCACCATCCCCCCCACCACCACCATCCCCCCCCACCACCACCATCCCACCACCATCCCCATCACCCCCATCACCACCACCACCCCCCACCCCCCCCACCACCACCCCACCATCACCCCCACCACCATCCCCACCACCACACACCACCACCACCCCCAAACCCCCATACCACTGTTCAACCCTGAAGGGGTTTACAATGATTATTATGTAATATAATGTATATTATCTTTTATATAATTTTATTTTGCTTATATTTGCATAATAGCAAAATCGTAAATATATTTTTTTATATTCTTATTTGATTATTTGTTGGATGTAAAAAATTTGCTCATTTAGGCTTATTGCAAACTACTGTAATTACGTTGTCCTCAAAAACTGGGGCTTTGGCTGCAGTGTCCGAGTATCACGTAACGGGGGGGGGGGGGTTTTCCCCACCTCTGAAAAAGTATTCAGTCTGCTGAGACTCGCTTGGTGGTTGGAAGATGCTGTCTCTTTATTCTTGTTAGTTCGTAGAACTTTGTTCCAGACTTTTAAAAGATTAGTGTTTTTCGACTTTGTACTGGGGTTGGTGTCACATAGACCCTGAACATCTCGGGCCCGGCTTAGCTTCTGCCCAAATTTTTGTAGGGTTTTTCTGTAAAATTGTCACAGTCGGGTTTTTCCTATTAAACAAAGATTAGTATTATGGGATTTTTTTGTAACTTTGTGGAGGATCTGCAGAAGGCCCCTCTTAGTGTCGTTTATTATCCCCTTGACCCTGATGTGTCGCATGCATTTTGCATTTATTGGGTTTAGATTCTTTGTTTTTCAAGCAGACTGTGGGTTGCCATTCGGTCAAGAATTTATTTATTTGAGGACTTTGTCAAACTTTTTTAAGTCTTTTTCGATCTTGAGACTAGCTAACTACTTAAGGATTTAAACCCGCATACACACACTTATTTGTCTATTTGTAATATCTTATAAAATGTTAATGTCCCGACGGTATTTAAGAATTTAAAATGTGATAGTGTTTCAGCAAAATAAATTTGAATTCGAGAGTTTGTTTTTAATTTTGATGGCTGTAATTAATTAATTTGATAATATACCTTAGAAACTTACTACTAAAAAATTTTAAAAATTTTAAATTTCTCATTTTAGTAGCCTACCAGTTTAACCCTAAAGAACATTGACATACTGAATTCAAGGGAAAATTTGGGAAAAGGGGATACTGATACTTTTACGAAAACCCCTAACAGCTGGTGCTAGAAGGGCAGTCCTTTCTAGTTTTCAGGAGATTCAAGTTTTTAAAATCGCTTTTTTGTAAAAAAATGGGGGCCTGCCCGGGACCTTTGACCCAAGTTTTGGAGAAATGTCCGGGAGGCTCTTGACCCAAAGGTGTTGGAGAAATTGTCCATTTGACATACTAGTGAATCTATGATCAAACACTTTGAGTATTTTCCTATTAAGATTTTGGTTTAGTCTTTACAACATCCCAGGGGATGTATGTACCTGACTGGTCTCTTGATCCAAGGAGGGGAAATTTTGTTTATGATTCTAACTCTACGAAACCCAACCAAAAATTCCTATTAGGATTATTTTTCCCCATAATACTCTTGTAGTCAATTTTTTTGTGATTATCCCAAAGTGAAACATTAATTGATATTGACTTTGTTGGGTTTAAGTATATTAAAACTTCAGAGTGTTGGCAATACCAAAATACCGGGTGTGACGTTAACGGAATTCACCGCAGAAATGTCAGAGCTTTAATTTAAAAGTATATTGTTTCCTCTCATACAGAATGTCTGATTTGATTCAGATTCAAAAGCCTAGTTACAATTGGGAAAGTATGCCCCTATTTGGAAAAAAAGCAACTAGACAAAGGAGCAAGTGTCGGGCCCTATGTAGCTAGTTCTCGCTCCCCCCTTTCCTTCACTGACACTATAGTACAGAGTGTAGCTGGTATATGCACAGCCCCAATATATACAGTGTATCTACCCCTGTATTTACGTATCCCAGACCCGTCTAGACACCTAGAACGTGGGCCAAAAGCCGACCTAAGGCCCTCCAACCATGTTTTAAATTTTTCCCACTCCTCCATTACCTACTGGTCCCATCTCTCAGGGAAAATTTTAGGGTTGGAAAAGCCTATTTTTGAGACTGCACAAATTGAGGGGAAGGGAGATTGAACGAAGAAGATTTCCCAAAAAGAAAAGTTCGTCTGGGGGAAACGACTGATAGATCACAACCATTTAATGTGCAGAAACTGATCCATGGTTTTCCTAAGTTTTTTGAAAGTATTAGACACATATTTTGATGTTTTGGAAAACCCGGTCGGCTGAATGGCCCCGTAAGCAGGGGAACTTTCTTCATATGCTTTGACAGGAAGAGCCCAAAATTGTACGGCTGCTTTGCCTTTTCTAAGTACATTATTTATGACGCTGTCAAAAAAAACTATTCTAGAGAGTTAAATTTTTACCTTAAGTTTTCAAAGAGCTTTCGTCTTACAAGGCAAGATCAAACTTGTTGAGTTTGTGTGAGAAAAAAGTTGATTTTTAGAGGTGGGTAGATGCAAAAATAACAACTCGACAGCCTTTTTCAGTTTTTAACACAAAAGTTTAACAAAATGTATGTTCTGGCATACAAAAATACACGATCATCCCCACCTCGGGTATTCTGGAAACGCAGCATTTGAGCAATTACGAATTTCTCACAATTGTCGTACAAAAAACAAAAAAACAAAGGGAAACAAAATTTTCCAGAAGTTGGCAACCTAAATCAGTGTCATTGGCCCGGTTTTCCTGCTACTGTAATTCTCGTACCTTTTTCCCGGGAAAACTCACAAACCTGAATCTGTCTCGGGCTAGACAGAAAACGGGATCGAGAAGAAATTAAATGACCCTTTTTAAAAAAAAGGGCATACTAGAGAATATTGTATAAAATTTGAAAAGATACAGAACAGTCGGCGGCTGGGGCCCCCCCTCAATCGTATCCCCCTTCCCAGCAACAAAACACCAAAAACCTAGCAATTCCCCTTTTTTACTGTTTTTTGATAAGTTTCCCGGAAAAATGACTACGTCAGAAGTGTATCTGACGAAAAATTCGTTCAGCGATGGTCCTTTTTTTCGAGAGATAAAGTAGGATTTGACGAATACATCTAAGAGATTAATTTCTTTCAGAGACACTGGAGTTATTCACGTTATTTTAAGAGAAAATTACGCCATAACTGACGATACCCTTTGCAAGATAAGTTTGTTAGAAGCCTATGAGGGGGTTAAAAAGTGCCTCTGCACAAAGTTTATATTGAAAAACTATTATATGGTTAATTTTAGTGGGTATACCCGGGTGTATTTCCCCCCCAGGTCAGTGGATTGTTATAGGGAACGATATCCTTTATGTGGTATATGTAAAGAACCCCTTGTGATTGATAAAAACACTGATGAAAAATTATGCCCTTGAAGCTTGTAAAAGAAACCATTTTTTTTCCTCTCACACAATTACAAGCTTGTCAAAGATTCAAAAACCTTCCTTGTCTCCTGTTTAGTTGTGGATGACAAGATTTGGGTTTAATATGTTGTTTTGTGACGCTCTGCGCCCCGGGTCTTAACACGACTCCCCCCCGGGCATCAACCCATCAGGACACAAAAATGACGTTTAAAATTTTTAATCTGATGATTTAATCAAAGGTCATTTGTTGATCAGTCATGGAAAGGGAGATATAGCTTTGAAGTGAAGCAAAGGATTCGATAATTTTCATTATGTAACGGTGTATGATGGAGAAAAAACATTAGTTGTCAGTGAATGTTTCTACCACAATCAAAATTGTTGTGTTACCCGTTTCATTTCCTGAAAAGCCATTGATTTTTCTCACAAAAATCCCATGGGGGACATTGGGTGTCAAAAAGACCTTTGGTAAACCAAAACATTTTTTTGGGGCCAAAGATGAAGGAAAACAATAGTGATAGTGCGAGTTTCCCCGTGTGTCAAGTGACAGCGCCCGGCACACCCTCCACCCGCCCTCTATTCCTATCACCCTGTGGTGAAACCTTTCAGTTTATTATTGATTGTGTTTTTTCCCCTTTTCCTAGAAACCCAAAAGGAAAACCCAAAACTTATTTACATTATGGACGTGCAACACGCTATCCCCCAAGCTATTCCCATAGAAAAAAATTTAAAGCTGTGTTTGTGAGGCGTTGATGAAATTTTTCCCAGGTTTTTATTTCCACGAGAGATACAACAGATCGGATCTAATTTCACTTCTAAACTTTCGAGAAAATTTTCCCCCCTGGAAAAAAAAGTCTGTCTTTAACCAGTTATATCCCCCCGTCCACAAAGGGGCTCTAGAGGGGATTTCATAGACATTGAAGTCCCGATGGATTATTGTGAACATTTTTCTGAGCTGGGATGAGGGGTATACCTTTCTTTGTTGCTATAGAGAAAGGAGCAAGAAAAATCTGGGTTTGCCCCTTTGAAATTAATATTCGGCACCCGTGCGTGGTCCCCTTTGCAGTGTTTAAAAGACTGTGGGCAGGAAAAACAAATCCCTCATTGGTATTCACCTTCATTAAAAGCAGCAAAAATTTTACAGCCCCAGAGAGCTGCTTTGAAAAACCTAGTTTCAGCCCCAAATAGAATGAAACAGCATTATGACAAAAGGTGTCTCTTTTTTTAAAGAGGAGATAAGGGGTGGTCGGAAAATTGTACCCGTCATGCTTAAAGCCCGGAATGTGGTCCCCTGGAAGTATGAAAAAGCTTAGCGACGTACGTATTTAGTTTTGGTAACGTACGCCTGGGAAAAAGAAATCTAATCATTTGTACCATGTTAACCATCTTAAGCATACTACTACGGCCGCTAGTCCTCTACCTACTACTTCTATTCTTCCTAGGACAGAGAAGAATACGTCAGTCTACCTGACCCATCTCTAGAGGTATAGAGGTGCGTTAGAAAATTCAGTGACTCCTACAGTCACTAGACGATTTACTTAGTAACCTTGGAAATTGATAAAGCTGGTGATGTTAAAAACATGATTTTGCATTTCCCTGAATTTGTTCGGTGATGTTCCTAAACGTTTACTCTGGGTGTACATAGACTTGATGTACAGGAAAGCATCAAACCCAATAACTGAGGGTGTGCAATCATCCATATAGAATGAGTCCAACGAAGTCATAAAGCATTGAGAGAAGGAGGTTATTTTCTGTATCTCACGACTTATATGAACGCAGTAAAAGTCCATGGGCATCTCCTGTATTTTTAGTGCCTAAACCCTGACGGTAGTTTTCAGGATGTGCACTGATACAGGAAAGTGAACTCTGTCACCATGCCTGATGGTTATCCTCTACCTCGCATTGACGACCTTATTGACCGTGTGTCAGGAGCCCAGTTTGTCAGCCGTTTAGATCTCTTACGAGGCTATTATCAAGTCCCGCTTACTGAACGTGCTCAAGAAATATCTGCTTTTACTGTTCAAGATGGATTGTTTAACTACCTCGTCACCCCCTTCGGCCTATGTAACGCGGCTTCTTCATTCCAACGTATAATGAACGAGTTGACCCACAACTTGGAAGGAGTCTACTCCTTGACGACTTAGTGGTGTACAGTGACGAGTGGGAACAGCACTTGACGCGTCTCAGAGCATTGTTTGAGAGACTGGCGCACTACAACTTCACTGTCAACTTAGCCAAATGTAGTTTTGGTCAAGCCAAGATTACCTATCTAGGCTTTTGTATCGGCCAAGGTGAGGTTGCTCCTATTGAGGCTAAGGTTCGTGCAATTTCTGAATTTCCAGTGCCACAGGATAGGAAAGGAGTACAGAGATTCCTGGGTATGGCAGGATATTATCGCAGGTTCTGTCCAAACTTTTCTCAGATTGCAGCTCCTCTCACTGAGCTTACTAGTAGCAAAGTTCAGTTCACCTGGACTAGAGATTGTTCAGACTCGTTCAAAAGGTTGAAGCGCTTGCTATCCTCTGCTCCTGTGTTGAAGAGTCCTAATTTCAATCTTCCCTTCTTTTTACATATAGATGCGAGTGGCTATGCAGTGGGTGCTGTGCTGCTCCAACAGTCAACATCCACTGACATTCTCCATCCTATATGTTACTATTCATCTAAGCTTAAACGACACCAGAAAAATTATGCCACTATTAGAGAAAGAGGCTCTAGCTCTTGTGGTGTCCTTGAACATTTTGACGTGTATTTGGGCACTTCCCCATTTAAAATTAACGTTTTTTCTGACCACAATCCACTCACTTATATAAATACTATGAAAAGTAAGAATGCTAGGATCATGAGGTGGGCCCTCAGAATCCAACCTTATTCTATTAGTATAAAAACACATAAGTGGTCATTGTAATGTAATTGCTGACGCTCTGTCTCGTCCTTAATAATTATCAGTTACATTAAATTAACGTAATTTTTATGCCCAAATACCTTTTGTTACTTGCTATGTCAAATTCAGTAAAGTAACTTAATCCCTCCAGCCCATATTAACTATATATACTCATGTCATGTCTAATTATTATATTTATATATTCACAGTAATGTTGTGTGAGGAGGAGACAAGCTGAGTGTTGAGTGAGTAGTGTGGTGCGGGTGATGTACTGCGCGTGACGCAACACTGTCCTGCCGCAGACCCCCCCTCACTACACACCTTAAGCTGTTTCATACTCAGATGTTCATACTGCTCGCATTCCCACAACCACTACTTAAGAGTGGAATGCAGTTTCCCCTACTAGATCGACCCCAACGTGCCCTCCTTGTCACGCTATCCTGTCCTACACTGATGTACAAACCACGAATAAGAAAA
>NW_026468549.1:0-10196 GCF_026875155.1 Cherax quadricarinatus | reverse complement strand
GCTGGCCCGACCTCATGGCCCAACGGGGATTAGCACAGGGGTTGTCCCTCAGGTCTGGGGGCCCCAGGATCACGGGGGCACCTGGTGACTTAGACAGTGGTCTACTCAGGTCTGGCTGGCCCAGACCTATGGTCACATGGTACTTAACAATGGTGTACTCAGGTCTGGCGGGCCCCGGACCCTGGTCACATGGTGACTTACACAGTGGTGCTACTCAGGTCGGGCGGCCCCCAGACCTCACTGGTCACATGGTGATTGCACAGTGGTGTACTGGGTTTCTGGCGGGGCCCAGCCCTCATGGTCAACGGTGACTTAGAACGGGGTTTTTTCTCAGGTCTGGGGCCCGACCTCCTGGACATGGTGATTAGCACGTGGTGCTATCGGGTCTGGTGGCCCGCCCTCACTGGTCACATGGTGACTTAGCACAGTGGTGTATCAGGTCTGGGGCCCAGACCTCATGGTCACATGGGATTAGCACAGTGGTGCTACATTTGGGCTCCCAGACCTCATGGACACTGGTGACTTAGCACATGGTGTCTGGTTGGCGGGCCCAACCTCATTGGTCAATGGTGATTTAGACAGTGGTCTACTCAGGTTTTGGCTGGCCAGCCCCACTGGTCACACGGGTTTTTTACTTAGCACAGGGTGCTATCGGGTTTGGCGGCCCAGACCTCAGGGGCACATGGGACTTACCGTGGTGTACTCGGTTTGGCTGGCCCGCCCCTCATGGTCACATGGGGGACTTGCCCAGGGGTGTACTCAGGTCTGGCGGCCCAGACCTCACTGGTCACACTGGTGACTTAGCACTGTGGTGCTACTCAGGTCTGGCTGGCCCAGACCTCACTGGTCACAATGGTGACTTAGCACCAGTGGTGCTACTCAGGTCTGGTGGCCCAGACGTCACTGGTCAACACTGGTGACTTAGCACAGTGGTGTACTAGGTCTGGCTGGCCAGACCTCACTGGTCACATGATGACTTAGCACAGTGGTCTACTCAGTGTCTGCTGGCCAGAACTCACTGTGTCACACTGGTGACTTAAGCCAAAGTGGTTGCTACTTCAGGTCTGGCTCTGGGCCCAGACCTCAATGGTCACACTGGTGACCTTAGAACAGGGTACTACTCAGGTTGGCTGGACCAGACCCTCATGGTCACATGGTGACTTAGCACAGTGGTGTGCTTACTCAGGTCTGCTGGCCCCAGGACCTCACTGGTCCACTGGTGGGACTTAGAAGTGGTGCTACTCAGGTCTGGCTGGCCCAGACCTCACTGGTCACACTGGTGACTTAGCACAGTGGTGCTACTCATGTCTGGCTGGCCCAGACCTCACTGGTCACACTGGTGACTTAAGCACAGTGGTGCTACTCAGGTCTGGCTGGCCCCAGACCCTCACTGGTCACACTGATTGACTTAGCACAAGTGGTTCTACTCAGGTTGGGCTGGCCCAGACCTCACTGGTCACACTGAGTGACTTAGCACAGTGGTGCTACTCAGGTCTTGGCGGGCCCAGACTCACTGGACACATGGTGGACTTAGCACAGTGGGTGCTACTCAGGGATCTGGCTGGCCCAGACTCACTGGTCTACACTGGTGACTTAGCACAGTGGTGCTACTCAGGTCTGGCTGGCCCAGACCTCACTGGTCACACTGGTGACTTAGCACAGTGGTGCTACTCAGGTTGGGCTGGCCAGACCTCATGGTCAACTCATGGTGACTTAGCACAGTGGTGCTACTCAGGTTGGCTGGCCCAAGACCTCACTGGACACACGGTGACTTAGCACAGTGGTGCTACTTCAGGTCTGGCAGGCGCAGACCTCACTGGTTCACACTGGTGACTTTAACACAGTGGTGACTGCTCAGGTTGGCTGGCCCAGACCTCACTGGTCACATGGTGACTTAACACAGTGGTTGCTACTCAGGTCTGGCTTGGCCCAGACTTCCCCCCCCCCACTGGTCACGCTGGTGACTTAGCACAGTGTGTGCCTACTCAGGTCTGGCTGGCCAGACCCTCCCATGGTCACACTGGTGACTTAGAACAGTGGTTACTACTCAGGGTCTGGCTGGCCCAAGACTCACTGGGTCACACTGTGTGACTTAGGACAGGGGTGCTACTCAGTCTGGCTGGCCCAGACCTCACTGGTCACATGGTGACTTTAGCCACAGTGGTGTACTCAAGGTCTGGTCTGGCCCAGACCTCACTGGTACATGGAGCTTAGCACATGTGGTTGCTACTCGGTCTGGCTGGCCCAGACCTCACTGGTCACACTGGTGACTTAGCACAGTGGTGCTACTGAGGTCTGGCTGGCCCAGACCTCACTGGTCACACTGGTGACTTAGAACAGTGGTACTACTCAGGTCTGGCTGGCCCAGACCTCACTGGTCACACTGGTGACTTAGCACAGTGGTGCTACTCAGGTCTGGCTGGCCCAGACCTCACTGGTCACACTGGTGACTTAGCACAGTGGTGCTACTCAGGTCTGGCTGGCCCAGACCTCAATGGTCACACTGGTTGACTTAGCACAGGGGTGGTACTCAGGTCTGGGCTGGCCAGACTCACTGGTCTCATGGTGACTTAGCACAGTGGTGCTACTCAGGTCTGGCTGGCCCAGACCTCACTGGTCACACTGGTGACTTAGCACAGTGGTGCTACTCAGGTCTGGCTGGCCCAGACCTCACTGGGACACTGGTGACTTAGCACAGTGGTTTATTTTTGGTTGCTACTCAGTGGTCTGCTGGTCCAGACCTCACGGGTCCACACTTGGACTTAGGCAAGTGGTGCTACTCAGGTCTGGCTGTCCTGACCTCACTGGTCACATGGTGACTTAGCACCGTGGTGCTTTACTAAGGTCGGGCTTGGCCCAGACCTCACTGGACACACTGGTGACTTAGCACAGTGGTGCTACTCAGGTCTGGCTGGCCCAGACCTCACTGGACACACTGGTGACTTAACACAGTGGTGCTACTCAGGTCTGGCTGGCCCAGACCTCACTGGTCACACTGGTGACTTAGCACAGTGGTGCTACTCAGGTCTGGCTGGCCCAGACCTCACTGGTCACACTGGTGACTTAGCACAGTGGTGCTACTCAGGTCTGTCTGGCCCAGGGACCTCACTGGGTCACACTGTGGTGACTTAGCACAGTGGTGCTACTCAGGTCTGGCTGGCCCAGACCTCACTGGTCACAATGGTGACTTAGCACAGTGGTGCTACTCAGGTCTGGCTTGGCCCAGACTCACTGGTCACACTGGTGACTTAGCAGGGGGGGGAAATTGGTGCTACTCAGTCTGGCTGGCCCAGACCTCACTGGTCACATGGTGACTTAGCACGTGGTGCTACTCAGGTCTGGCTGGCCAGACCTCACTGGTCACATGGTGATTAGCACAGTGTGCTATCAGGTTGGCTGGCCCAAGACCTCCACTGGTCACACTGGTTGACTTAGGCACAGTGGTGCTACTCAGGTCTGGTGAGCCCAGACCTCTTGGTCACATGATGACTTAGCGCAGGTGGGTGCTTACTCAGGTCTGGCTGGCCCAGGACCTCATGGTACATGGTGACTTACAAAGTGGTGCTACTCAGGTCTGGTGGCCCAGGACCTCACTGGTCACCACTGGTGGACTTAGATCAGTGGTACTACTCAGGTTGGCTGGGCCAGGACCTCACTGGTCACACTGTTGACTTAGCCAGTGGGTGCTACTCAGGTTGGCTGGCCCAGACCACTGGTCACATGGTGACTTAGCACAGTGGTGCTACTCTGGTCTGGCAGGCCAGAACTCACTGGTCACACTGGTGACTTAGCACAGTGGTGTACTCAGGTCTGGCTGGCCCAGACCTCACTGGTCCACTGGTGACTTAGGCACAGGGTGCTTCTCAGTCTGGCTGGCCCAGACCTCACTGGTCACACTGATGACTTAGCACAGTGGTGGCTACTCAGGTCTGGCTGGCCCAGGACTCACTTGGTCACATGGTGACTTCTTAGCACAGTGGTGCTACTCAGGTCTGGGCTGGCCAGACCTCATGGACACACTGGTGATGATTAGCACAGTGGTGCTACTCAGGTCTGGCTGGGCCCAGACCTCACTGGTCACACTGGTGAACTTAGCACAGTGGTGCTACTCAGGTCTGGCTGGCCCAGACCTCACTGGTCACACTGGTGACTTAGCACAGTGGTGCTACTCAGGTCTGGCTGGCCCAGACCTCACTGGTCACACTGGTGACTTAGCACAGTGGTGCTACTCAGGTCTGGCTGGCCAGACCTCACTGGACACCACTTGGGTGGACTTAGCACAGTGGTGCTACTCAGGTCTGGCTGGCCCAGACCTCACTGGTCACACTGGTGACTTAACACAGTGGTGCTACTCAGGTCTGGCTGGCCCAGACCTCACTGGTCACACTGGTGACTTAACACAGTGGTGCTACTCAGGTCTGGCTGGCCCAGACCTCACTGGTCACACTGGTGACTTAGCACAGTGGTGCTACTCAGGTCTGGCTGGCCCAGACCCTCACGGTCACACTGGTGGACTTAGAACAGTGGTACTACTCAGGTCTGCTGTGGCCCAGACCTCACTGGTCAACACTGGTGACTTAGCACAGTGGTGGCTTACTCAGGTCTGGCTGGCCCAGACTCATGGTCACACTGGTGGACTATAGCACTGTGGTGCTACTCAGGTCTGGTGTGCCCAGACCTCCACTGGTCACACTGGTTGACTTAGCACAGATGGTGCTACTCAGGTCTGGCTGGCCCAGGACCTCACTGGTTCCACACTGGTGACGTAGCACAGGTGTGCTACTCAGGTCTGGCTGGCCCAGGACCTCACTGGTAACATGGTGGGACTTAGCACAGTGGTGCTACTCAGGTCTGGTGGCCCAGACCTCACTTTGTCACTACTGGTTGACTTTAGCACAGTGGTGCTACTCAGGTCTGCTGTCCCAGACCTCAATGGTTACACTGGTGGATCTTAGCACAGTGGTGTACTCAGGTCTGGCTTGGCCCAGGACTCATTGGTCACACTGGTGACTTAGACCCGTGGTGCTATCAGGTCTGGCAGGCCCAGACCTCACTGGGTCACCACTGGTGGACTAGCACATAGGTTGCTACTCAGGTCTGGCTGGCCCAGACCTCACTGGCTCCACTGGTGACTTAGCACAGTGGTTGATACTCAGGTCTGGCTGGCCCAGACCTCATTGGTCACAACTGGTGACTTTAGCACAGTGGTGCTACTCAGGTCTGGCTGCCCAGGACCTCACTGGTCACACTGGGTGACTTAGGCACAGTTGTGTACTACAGGTCAGGCTGGCCCACCCAGACCTCACGGGACACACTGGTGACTTAACACAGTGGTGCTACTAGGTCGTGTGGCTGGCCCAGACTCACTGGTCACACTGGTTGACTTAGCACAGAGGTGCTACTTTTCAGGTTTGGCTGGACCAGGACCTCACTGGTCTCACTGGTTGACTTAGCACAGTGGTGCTACTCAGGTCTGGCTGGCCCAGACCTCACTGGTCACACTGGTGGACTTAGCACAGTGGTTTACTCAGGTCTCGCTGGACCAGACCTTCACTGGTGACACTGGTGACTTAGCACAGTGTGTGCTACTCAGGTGGCTGGTCAGACCTCACTGGTCCACACTGGTGACTTAGCACAGTGGTCTGCTACTCATCACCGGTACTAGTTGGTTCCATACCTCAACTGGTCACACTGGTGACTTAGGCACTGTGGTGCTACTCAGGTATGGCTGGGCCCAGACCTCACTGGACACACTGGTGACTTAGCACAGTTGGTGCTACTCAGGTCTGGCTGGCCCCCGACCTCACTGGACACACTGGGTGACTTAACACAGTGGTGCTACTCAGGTCTTGGCTGGGCCAGACCTCATGGTCACATGGTGACTTAACAACAGAGGTGATACTAAGGTCTGGCAGGCCAGACATCACTGGTCCACCACTGGTGACTTAGCACAGGGGTTGGCTACTTCAGGTTGGCTCGGCACAGGACCTCACTGGGCACACTTATGACTTAGCACAGTGGTGCTACTCAGGTCTGGCTGGCCCAGACCTCCACTGGTCAACAATGGTGACCTTAGCACCACGTGGTGTTACTCAGGTTGGCTGCTTCAGACTCACTGGTATCACTGGTGACTTAGCACAGTGTGCTACTTCAGGTCTGGCTGGCCCAGGACCTCACTGGTCACACTGGTGACTTGCACTGTTGGTGCTACTAGGTCTGGCAGGCCCAGACCTCACTGGTCACAATGGTTGACTTAGCACAGTGGTGCTACTAAGGTCTGGTGGCCCAGGACCTCACTGCCGTTCACACTTCGGTGGACTTAGCACAGTGGTGCTACTCAGGTCTGGCTGGCCCAGACCTCACTGGTCACACTGGTGGCTTAGCACAGTGGTGCTACTCAGGTCTGGATGGCCCAGACCTCACTGGTCACACTGGTGACTTAGCACAGTGGTGCTACTTCAGGTCTGGCTGGCCCAGGACTCATGGTCACACTGGTGTCTTTAGCACAGTGTGCTGTACTCAGGTTGGCTGGCCAGAACCTCATGGTCACACTGGTGGACTTAGCACGTTGTGCTATCAGGTCTGGCTGGACCAGACTCACTTGTCACACTGGTGACTTAGAACAGTGGTACTACTCAGGTCTGGCTGGCCCAGACCTCACTGGTCACACTGGTGACTTAGCACAGTGGTGCTACTCAGGTCTGACTGGCCCAGACCTCACTGGTCACACTGGTGACTTAGCACAGTGGTGCTACTCAGGTCTGGCTGGCCAGACCTCACTGGTCACACTGGTGACTTAGCACAGTGGTGCTACTCAGTCTGGCTGGCCCAGAAACCTCAACTGGTCACACTGGTTGACTTAGCACAGATGGGTGCTTAACTCAGTCTGGCTGGCCCAGACCTCATGGTCACACTGGTGGACCTTAGCACAGTGGTGCTACTCAGGTCTGCTGGCCAGACTCACTGGTCACACTGGTGTACTTAGCACAGTGGTGCTACTCAGGTCTGGCCTGGCCCAGACCTCACTGTCTCATGGTGACTTAGGCACAGTGGTGCTCTCAGGTCTGGCTGGCCCAGACCTTCACTGGTACTGGTGGCACTTAGCACAGTGGTGACTACTCAGGGTCTGGCTGGGCCAGACCTCATTGGTCACACTGGTGACCATTAGCACAGTGGTTTGCTATCAGGTCTGGCTGGCCCAGACCTCACTTGTCACACTGGTGGACTTAGCACAGTGGTGCTACTCAGGTCTGGCTGGCCCAGACCTCACTGGTCACACTGGTGACTTAGCACAGTGGTGCTACTCAGGTCTGGCTGGCCCAGACCTCACTGGTCACACTGGTGACTTAGCACAGTGGTGCTACTCAGGTCTGGCTGGCCCTAGACCTCACTGGTCACACTGGTGACTTAGCACAGTTGTGCTACTCAGGTCTGGCTGGCCCAGACCTCACTGGACACACTGGTGACTTAACACAGTGGTGCTACTCAGGTCTGGCTGGCCCCAGGGACCTCATGGTCACACTGGTGGACTTAGCACAGTGGTGCTACTCAGGTCTGGCTGGCAAGACCCTCACTGGCACACTGGTGACTTTAGGCACAGTGGTGGCATCCTATAACTCAGGTCTAAGTGGCCCAGACCTCACTGGTACTCTGGTGATTAGCACCAGTGGTTCTACTCAGGTCTGGCTGGCCCAGACCTCACTGGTGACACTGGTGACTTAGCCAGTGGTTGCTACTCAGGTCTGGCTGGTTCCAGCCTCCACTGGTCAAATGGTGACTTGCACAGAGGTGCTACTCTGGTTTGGCTGGTCCGACCTCACTGGTCACCTGGTGACTTAGCACAGTGGTGCTACTCAGGTTCTGGCTGGCCCAGACCTCACGGGACACCACTGGTGACTAAGACACAGTGGTGCTACTCAGGTTCTGGTGGCACAGACCTCACTCGGCACACTGGTTTGACTTAAACACAGTGGTGCTACTCAGGTCTGGCTTCCCAGACCTCAAACTTGGTCACACTCTTGGTGGCACTTTAAACAGAGGTGTACTCAGGTCTGGCAGGCCAGGTATCCTCAATGGTCACACTGGTGACTTAGCACTGTGGTGCTACTCAGGTCTGGCTGGCCCAGCACCTCACTGGTCCACACTGGTGTCGTAGCACTGTGGTGCTACTCAGGTCTGGCGGCCCAGGACTCATGGTCACACTGGTGACTTAGCACCCAGTGGTGCTACTCAGGTTGGCTGGCTCAGACCTCACTGGTCACACATGGTGACTTTAGCACTAGTGGTGCTACTCAGGTCTGGCTGGCCCAGAACCTCACTGGTCACATGGAGATTTGCACCAGTGGTGCTACTCAGGTCTGGCTGGCCCAGACCTCAACTTGTCACCAATGGTGACTTTGCACAGTGTTGGCTACTCAGGTCTGGCTGGGGCCAAGACCTCACTGGTCACAATAGTGACTTAGCACAGTGGTGCTACTCAGGTCTGCTGGCCCAGACCTCACTGGTCACACTGGGTGCTTAGCACAGTGGTGCTACTCAGGTCTGGCTGGCCCAGACCTCACTGGTCACAATGGTGACTTAGCACAGTGGTGCTACTCAGGTCTGGCTGGCCCAGACCTCCACTGGTTCACACACTGGTGACTTGGCTCAGTGGTGTAACTACTCAGGGTCTGGCTGGCCCAGACTCACTGGTCACATTTGAATGACTTTAGCACAGTGGTGCTACTCAGGTTGGCTGTGGCCCAGCTCACTGGTCACACTGGTGACTTAGCACAGTGGCTGCTAATCAGGTCTGGCTGGGCCCAGACCTTCACTGGTCACACTGGTGACTTAGAATAGTGGTTTACTACTCAGGTTGGCTGGCCCACAGACTCTCACTGATCCACACTGGTGACTTAGCACAGTGGTGCTACTCAGGTCTGGCTGGGCCCAGACCTCACTGGTCACACTGGTGATCCCAGCACAGTGGTGCTACTCAGGTCTGGCAGGGCCCAGGACTCACTGGTCACACTGGTGACTTAGACAGTGGTGCTTACTCAGGTCTGGCTGGACCCAGAACTCCACTGTTACCTGGTGACTTAGCACAGTGGTGCTACTCAGGTCTGTCTGGCCCCAGTACCTCACTGGTCACACTGAATGACCTTAGCACAGTGGTGCTACTCAGGTCATGGCTGGCCCAGACTCACTGCAGTCACACTGGTGACCTTAGGCACAGTGGTGCTACTCAGAGTCTGGCTGGCCCAGACCTCACTGGTCACACTGGTGACTTGCACAGTGGTGATACTCAGGTTGGCTGCCCATGAGACCTCATTGGTCACACTGGTGACTTAAAACAGTGGTGCTACTCAGGTTGGCTGGCCCAGGACCTCACATGGTCACATGGTGACTTGCACAGTGGTGCCTACTCAGGTCTGGCTGGCCCAGACCTCACTGGTCACACTGGTGACTTAGCACAGTGGTGCTACTCAGGTCTGGCTGGCCCAGACCTCACTGGTCACACTGGTGACTTAGCACAGTGGTGCTACTCAGGTCTGGCTGGCCCAGACCTCACTGGTCACACTGGTGACTTAGCACAGTGGTGCTACTCAGGTCTGGCTGGCCCAGACCTCACTGGTCACACTGGTGACTTAGCACAGTGGTGCTACTCAGGTCTGGCTGGCCCAGACCCCACTGGTCACACTGGTGACTTAGCCAGGGTGTACTCGGTCTGGCTGGCCCAGACCCCATTGGCCCACACTGGGGACTTAGCCAGTTTTCTACTCAGGTCTGGTGGCCCGGGACCCAGGGGCCACGGTGACTTACACAGTGGTTACTCGGGTTTGGGGCCCCCAGACCTCATGGTCCACTGGGCCCTTAGCACATGGTGGTCTGGGGCTGGCTGGCCCGACCTCATGGTCACACTGGTGACTTAGCACAGTGGTGCTATCAGGTCTGGGGGCCCAGACCTCATGGTCCCCTGGTGACTTAGACAGGGTCTATCAGGTCGGCTGGCCCAGCCTCACTGGCACACGGGTGCTTAGCACAGTTGTACTCAGGTCTGGCTGGCCCAGACCTCAGGTCCATGGTGACTTAGCAAGGGGTGCTCTCAGGTCTGGGCCCAGCTCATGGTCACATGGTACTTTAGCAAGGGGTGTACTCAGGTCGGCTTCCCAGACCTCATGGCCCCATGTGACTTACACATGGTGCTACTCGGTCTT
>NW_026468548.1:0-28339 GCF_026875155.1 Cherax quadricarinatus | reverse complement strand
AAAAGCCCCCTTTGCTCTGAGCTCGCCACCACTGATTGGAATGCTCTTCTCCAAGGGGATGTTGACAGCCAAGACAAATGACAGTTTTTTGACTACCACTCACTACTTTGTGACTGTCAATTTGGCTTCAGGAAAGGTTACTCTGCTGCTGATCTGTTGTTAAACCTCTCCATTAAGTGGCACCAGTCACTTGATGAATTCAAAGTCAGCTGTGTGGTAGCACTGGACATTACTGGCGCTTTCGACCGGGTGTGGCACCAGGGCCTCTTAGCAAAACTGCAAGCTTTGGGAATTGCAGGATCTATGCTATGTCTCCTCAGTGATTACCTTCATGGTAGATCTCTAAGGGTAGTTCTCAATGGAACAGAATCAGCAAGACATAATATTGGGGCAAGTGTTCCACAAGGAAGCGTTCTGGGACCATAGTTATGGAATGTTTACTTCATTGACATTCATCACATCTCAGAATCCCATGCATATACAGACGACTGTACACTGATATTCACTTATCCAAGAGAAGAAATGCCAGCTGCTCTAAGCTACATAAAACACCAGCTAAGAGCTATATCAGCTTGGGGAAATAGATGGCAAGTAACATTTGCACCTGAGAAAACACAAATGATGATCTCTAGGCACCATGATGGTAATGCTGGTGCAGTACCAAGGATGAATGGGAGGGTGTTGGCACCTGGGGAAGAAGTTGATATCCTTGGTGAAATTTGACTCCAAACTGACCATGAAAAATCACGTAAATCTTGCAAACAAGGCAGCCAGGAAGCTTACAACACTTCGCCGTATCTCGCATCTGCTTAACAGCAGGGGTTGCAAGATTTTGTATGAGGCACAAGTATGCTCACACCTTGAGTATGCTCCACTTTCATGGTTTGCCTGTTCCCCTTCTCATCTGTAACTGCTTGAGAGTAGAGAAGAGACAGAGACGTCTCATCTCTCGCCTGGATCAATCCTGGATAGATCTGTCATTTCAGCAGAGCCTTCAACACAGGAGGGATGTGGGTGGCCTTACTGTTATGTACAAGGCCAATATTGTCAAAGTACCACACATGGATCCACTTAGACTCTTAGAGGATAGTGTGAAGCAAGCTTCTATGCCACAAGATGGGTAGAAAGCAGCAACTTCATTCTGGCTGTACCCTTCTCCATAACATCACTTCATCTGATATAATTTATCAGAAGGATGACTCGAGTATGGAACACATTCTTACAGCAGTATGATGTCAATGAGATAGTTGATCAGATGAAAATACTGGCCCACAGATGGCTCCAACTTCATCCTGTTCCTTGTATGTTTCATAACAAAAGTACTTTCAAATGAGCTGATGTAGGTAACAGCTCTTAGCTTGTCAATAAAGTTAGGAATCCTTAACCTGTAAATTGCTTGTCAATAAAGTTAGGGATCCTTAAACCTTGTCAAACCCTGTGTATAAAAAAAAAAAAAAATGAACTTCTTTTAAAACTAAAACCCTTTCCCGTGATGACTTAAATAGTAAAAATTTTCTTGCTTTTTGCCGGGAAAATTGCCCTTTGTTGTTATGCAGTGTTTGTGGGTATACTAAAAGGGACAAAAACTTCTTAAAAGTAAGGACCTATTTGTTAATTTACTGCCCCACGGGTGCATTCCAGAAAAAAATTTTTGTACCCAGGTGAAAATCTCAGAAAATTGAAGGAATCCATCTCCTGTGGTATATGGTACAAAACCCTGATCAGGGGGAAAGGTTAGAAGTACCTGGGCTCTTGACCAAAGTCGACTCCCCTTGGGGCGTATTGTAAAGTCCGTGTAATCCATCACAGTGAAGAAACTTCATCAGCTCCTCAATCATTAAAAACTTCAAGCATTGTAAAAGGGCCACCTCTTAAGGGGGGGGGTACGGGCGGGGTGAAGAGGCTTTTGGGTCTGAGGAATTAGCCCTGTGGGTCTCCTTCCCTCAGACCGAACAAATTAAACCCCCCCCAATCCCCTGTCCTATCCCATCCTCCCCTTTTTCCTCCTTTTCCCCCCCTCCCTTTTTGCCTTCCCTTTTTGCCTTTGGATTTTTCCCACGGGCGTGCTAGTTTTAGGGGGGGGAAAGGTACGGGTCCATCCATTCTGTTGGGGTTTTTGGGCAGTGGCGTAGTTCCCAATGGAATCTGGAACGCCTGGGGTTTTGTCTCGATCCCTCTCTGGCCCCCTGGGGGTGGCTTTGGGTGTGTCTCGGGCGACGGGTATATCTCTGGTAGCCACCTTTTGGATTCCAGGTGTGATAGCCGAAGGAGGTATGCTTTGAGGCAGATATCTGGCCGCCCTCTCTTTTGTCCACTGAGGTAGCTCAGCAGGTGAGGTTGCTATCCCGGATTACTGGTTTACTGGCATAAAGGGTAGGGTATGGCACGGGTTCCATGCTGCATCTGCGCTACTTGCGGTGCTGAGGTCCTCTTGGGCGTGGAGGGAGATTTCTGGCCCTTTCATTCCTCCTAGGAACTATCCCTCCCCGGTCCCCCCTTTTATTTTTTTTATATTTTCTTTAACCCGTAAACGGTCCAAACATACATACACATGTTTTCAGCATTTGAAAGTATGTAAAAGTAGTTTATTTTGTTTTTCTACATTTGAAAATGTGTAAAAAAAAAAAAAAACTTTGATCTACTTTTGTAGCACTACACATGTGAATGTAGATCTCCTTGGACCATTTATGGGTTAAAACAAAAAGAAAGAAGTAACCTAACCATGGAGTCCCCAATCCATGACCCTGCTACCCCTGGGCCCCTTATTGTTACCGCACCCCATTCTGACCTCGCCTCATCCTTTGGCCACTCTTCGGACACTACTAAGACCCCTGTACCTCTTGCTGGTGCTGTTTTGTCACCCACTTCAGGTACCGGGGTTTTGACTGACTCCAATTTGTCTGACCTCCACTCTCCTTTGACTATGCTTCCAGCCTCTCTACGGTGTGGCAATTTTCGAATCGTCAGCCCATCCCACATCGAACCATCTCTGGTTTCATTTCTAAATGCCAACGACAATCTCCTGATGATGTTACTTCGTTACCTTTTCTTTCTACTCGGAAAAGACCGACAATTCATGCACTCACTCTCCACACTCGGTTTCGGACCACACAATGGACTAAATTCTTTACTTTAAGACTGACTTCTTCTAATGCCTATCTTTTCAACCATAGTATTGGCAAAGCGCCCCTATGCCATGTTGGTAGAGATATTTCCTTTCATGCTCTTATGAGTGGTATGTGTATCATCATAGTCCAGAATGCTACCCAAGCTCATGATCTTTCTCTTCTTTCACATATCGATACTATTCCTATCACTATCGAAAAACATCATTCCCTCAATTCTTGTAGTGGTACTGTCATTCTGCCCCATGCCATAGTCCGACAGAATTTCCAGACATGTGGCAATGATATTCTCGAACAGCTGGAACTCCAAGATCTCCCAATTATCAAGGTAGACACTTATGTTCTTCCTGCCCACAGGCGGAGACGATACCCTTGCTATGTTGCTCATTTAACTTTTGACAGCCGTGAACTCCCATCCTCTGTTCATGTAGCAGGACATCGGTTACAGGTTCGAAAGGTGATCCCTACACCGCAACAGTGTAGAAATTGCTGGCGATTTGGCCACCCAGCAAAATATTGCAGATCTATAGCTGAATGCCCAGTCTGTGGTGCCGATGACCATTCTAATACCTCTTGCAGTCGACCTCCCTCTTGCCTTAATTGTCATGAGGCTCACCCTTCATACTCTCCCCGTTGCCAGGTCTACTTGAATGAGTGGGAAATTCGTTGCCTCAAAGAGGCAGGTCTCCCTTATGCTATGGCAGTTTCTCATCTCCACCTCCAAGGGAGACTACCCGTGTTTCTACTCATGGTTCTCAGAGAGGCGCCCTGCTCCTCTGTGAGAATTGTCAGGTTCCATTATCAGTTAGCCACATTCTATTAGACTGCCCACTTATCAACGAGCACCCAGAATATACCTCCAATGTCGTCTTCACTCCACTGCTCTCTCTTTACCTTCCCTTCTCGCTGATGGACCCTCCTTTCATCCGGACTTTCACATTGACTTTTTGACAACAACTGACTGACTTCACAAACTGATACCTTCAGCCCTTTCTACCTCAATCTCTTGCTGCCCTCTACCCCTGCACTATCCCCTGCCCCGCTGTTTTCTGTAACCTACTGATCATCCCTCCCCCCTTCTGCCGCCCAATACCCTCGCTTCCTTCCCTACCCTGCAGTGCTGTATAGCCCTTGTGGCTTAGCGCTTATTTTTTATTATAATAATACCCCGTGTTTCTTATTCTCATGTTTCAAAATGTCCCCCCACTTCTGGGGTCCCATCTTCTGCAGCCTCCTCTGCAGTTGCCAGTCCCATAGTCACTCCTGTATCTAATTCTTTTGTTGTCCTGGGCTCAGACGTCCCTACTTCAACACCTCGGTCTGTTCTCACTTCTTCGTGTTCTCCCTCACAAACCCCGGTATCGACAAGACCTCGTACGACACTTCCTCCCAATCGTCCCTCTACTTCTCAGAAGTCCAAAAAACCTCCTTTAACCCCTCCTTCCCTTCATCCACCTTCTCGGTCTCTGTACCTGGGTCTTCCCCTTTCACTGGCTGTTACAAGTGTGGAGGTTCATCCTCTTCCTCACACTGTGCCTTCTTCCCATCCCCTCCCAAGTTTCTTCCTCTTCTGCCTCTTCTGTCCTCTCCCACACTTCTCCAGTTCCCTCCACCCTTTCGGCCCCCCCCCCACCTTCATACAGTCCATTACAGTTCCGATCTTTACTCAAACTACTACTACTTCCATCTCCAATATTGTCTCCCATATGACATCTCTGAACTAGGAAACACTTGAAGCAATCTCTGAATATATTGCAGAGACCAAACCATCAATGGACACTGGTCCACCCTCTGTTCCTTCTCTTTCCTCTTCTTCATCTGCGCAACTTCTTTCTTCACAGCGCACCATTCCTTCGCTGCTTGAACGTTTTTCTTTGCCACCGCATGTGGACTTCTCTAACCCCTCTAGTCCATAAGTACCCTTTCCTGTGGATTTCTAGTATCTTTATCGTTGCCAATCTTGGTCTATTTACAGTGGAATATACGCGGACTCGGGTAATCGGGGTGAGCTAAAGACGTTGCTTTCCCAATTTTTCCCTGTTGGTATTTGCTTACAAGGACCAAAATTACACTCTGCTGTTATCTATCCCATCTCGGGCTATAATTTATTGTATTCTTCGGATCCTTTTCCTCATGGGACATTTAACGAAAGTGCTCTTCTATGCACTGATATTCCGTACCATCAGCTATTTGTTCATACTTCGCTGCATTACACAGCAGCCCGTATCCACCTGCATAGGTGGTATACACTGTTCTTTGTACCTCTCTCCTTCTCGAGCATTATCTATTCCGGATATTGCCTTTCTTGTTTCGCCATTACCGCCACCACTTGTTACTTGGCAATTTTAATGCCCATCATTTTCTCTGCGGGGGGGGGGGTCTCACTGTGATTCCCGTGGCATTCAGCTAGAGGCTTTTCTTGCTTCCCACCCCATACATGTTTTAAATACAGGTACTCGCACCAATTTTGATCTTCGTACTCATACTCTCTCTTGCATTGATCTCTGTCTGCTCTTCCTCCACTGCACTAGACTTCACCTGGTCTGTTCTCCCGGATTTACATGACAGTGATCATTTTCCAATCATTCTTACTTCCCTTTCATATTCACCACCTCTTTGTAACCCACGCTGGCAATTTGGGACCTTTACTCACAACTGTTTTTAGTGAGGTTCCTTCATCCTCCATTGATGAGCTTTTACACCTCTTCTCGTCCTCAGTTTTAACCGCAGCTTCTCATTCTATACCCCAAACCTCGGGCAGGCATTCTCAGAAATGTGTGCCTTGGTGGTCTCCTGCTTGTGCTCATGCAGTACGTTTGAAACGTGCTGCGTGGGGCAGGTACCGGTATAATAGAACCACTGAGAAACTTCTTGATTTTAAGCAGAAGCGTGCGATCGCTCGCCGTGTCATCCGTGTCGCTAAATGCACTTGCTGGAGAGATTATCTCCACCATCACCTCTGCTTCCTCTGAGTGCAGTCTGGAAAAAAGTATCGAAACTGAGTAGTAAATATTCTTCTGACCCGGCTCCTGTTCTGCAGGTTGCCGGTGTTGATATAGCAAACCCTCTAGATGTTGCCACTGAAATTGGCAATCATCTGGTCCATATTTCTCTGGGGCTTCATCTGTGTCCCTCGTTTCTTTCCTCAAAGTCTGCCAGAGAGTTAGCACCCTTAGACTTTACTTCTCTCAGAGAAGAACAGTATGATGTGCCTTTTATGCTTCAGGAACTGGAGGCAACACTCAGCTTGCCGGTCATCGACAGCTTTCGTATGTTACAACATTTACATCAGTCAGCCCTTGCAGTCCTCTTACGTCTTTTCAGTCTTATTTGGTCACAAGGAGTTCTTCCACAGCTGTGGAAATCTGCCATTGTTCTCCCTTTCCGCAAACCGGGTACTACGGGACATGAAGCCTCCCACTATCGTCCCATCGCTCTTACCAGTGCAGTTTGCAAAGTGGTGGAACATCTGGTAAACAGACGTTTAATGTGGTATTTAGACACACAAGTCTCTCCACTCATCAATATGGCTTTCATAAGGGCCGTTCTACCATAGACCAATTACTAGGTTTGGATACGTATGTTCGTAATGCCTTTGCAAATAACCACTCAGTTATTGCCATATTTTTTGACCTTGAGAAGGCATATGACACAACTTGGAGGTATAATATTTTGGCCCAAGCCCACTCCTTAGGCCTCCGAGGCAATCTACCATCTTTCCTTAAGAATTTTTTAACTGACAGACATTTCCGTGTTTGAGTCAATAATGTGCTCTCCCTGGACTTTGTCCAACCTGAAGGTGTCCCTCAGGGATGTGTTCTGAGCACAACACTTTTTCTCCTTGCTATAAATGATTTGGCCTCTGTTCTTCCATCCAATATTTGGTCATCACACTATGTAGATGACTTCACTATTGCTTGTGCAGGCACTGTCTGTCGCCTCATTACAGTTTCTCTCCAGCATGCGGTCGACCTTGTTTCCAATTGGGCCACCACACATGGGTTTAAATTTTCCAGTACCAAAACTCTCCAAATTACTTTCACTAGATGCTCTGTCATCTCCGATCATCCTTTGTACCTTTGTGGCTCCCGTATCCCTGAACATGATAGTCAGATTTCTAGGCCTTCTCTTTGACCATAGGTTATCCTGGAAACCCCACATTACCTCTCTAAAGGCAACTTGTCACAGCTGGCTGAACCTTCTTAAAACCCTTGCTCGTCTTTCATGGGGAGCTGATCATCGAACTCTCCTTTGCCTACATTCAGCCCTCATTTTATCAAAACTCGATTATGGTGACCAGATCTATTCAACGGCCTCTTTTGCTACTCTCTCTAGCCTTAACACCATCCATCACCAAGGATTACGTTTATGCATTGGTGCTTTTCGCTCTTCCCCTGTTGAGGGCCTCTATGCAGAAGCGAGTGTTCCATCTTTGTCTGATCGCCATGATGCCCATTGCCTTCGCTACTGTGTGCACTCTCACGATCTCCGCAATCCTTCCATTCATAGAATGGTCACTGATATAAGTAGACATTCTTTATTTGTTTGCCGCCCCTGTTTCCTCCATCTCTTCTCTCTTCACCTACATTCGCTCTTGTCTTCCCTTCAGTTACCGCCTTTATATGTTCATATAGTATCTCACTTTTCCCTACCCCTCTGGGAAGTTCCAGCTGTTCAGGTCTGTTCTTTCTCACTCCCTTGCCTGAAAGCCCAACTGCCTATGGTGGCTTCCCGCTCTTTTTCTTGACCACTTCCACTCTTTCTCATGCCATCACCATGTACACAGATGGCTCTAAATTTTCTGACGGTGTCAGATTCGCAGCCGTGTTTCCGGACAGCATCGTGCGAGGGCATTTACTATCTTCGGCTACCTTTTTTACTGCTGAATTGTATGCCATTCTTGCAGCACTTATTTGTATCGCATCTATGCCTGTGTCATCATTTGTCTCAGACTCCCTTAGTGCTCTACAAGCTATACGGAAATTTGATAAACCTCGCCCCCTAGTTCTCTGTATCCAACCTTGGCTACGCCGTATCTCTACCAAGCATTAAGATATTGTTTTTTGTTGGGTTCCTGGTCATGTTGACATACAGGGCAATGAACAGGCAGACACTGCTGTGCAGTCAGCAGTGCATAACCTACCAATTTCATATAAAGGTGTACCATTTCCAGACTATTTTACTGTAATAGCTACCCACCTTCACACCCGGTGGCAACAATGTTCGTCTGCTCTGCTCAATAACAATGTTCTATTAAACCGAGTATAGGTTACTGGCCATCTTCTTGTCACCAGTGTCGAGGTTTGGAGACTACTCTCTCCTGCCTTTGCATTGGCCATACTCGTCCTACTCATGGCTCTCTCATGGAGAGGCGCCCTGCTCTTCACTGTGAGAATTGTCAGGTTCCATTATCGGCCAGCCACATACTGTTAGACTGCCCACTTCATCAACGAGCACACAGAATTTACCTCCGTCCTCTTTGCTCCGCTGCTCTCTCTTTACCTTCCCCTTCTTGCTGATGGATCCACCTTTCATCCGGGCTCTCTCGTTGACTTTTTGGCAAACAACTGACTTACTCCACAAACTGCGATAATACCTTCAGCCCTTTCTACATCAATCTCTTGCCACCCTCTACCCTGCATTATCCCCTGCCCCACTGTTTTCTGTAACCTACTAATCATCCCTCCCCCTTCTGCTGCCCAATGCCCTAGCTTCCTTCCCTACCCTGCAGCGCTGTATAGCCCTTGTGGCTTAGCACTTCTTTTTGATTATAATAATATGGCAGTTTCTCATCTTGGCCTCCAGGGGGGACTCCCCTGTATTTCTTATTCTCATCTTTCTAAACATCCCTCACCTATGGGGTCCCATCTTCTGCATCCTCAGTGGTTACCCATCCCATACTCGACCTGTCTCTAATTCTTTTACTGTCCTGGGCTCAGATGTCCAATACCTGTCTGTTCCCACTTCTTTGTGCTCTCCCTCAACAGCCCTGGTGTCAACAGGGCCTCATACGACACTTCCTCGTCTCAGAAGCCCAAAAAAATCCCCATTGCTCAAATCTTTAACCCCTCCTTTCCTTCCACCTCCACATTTTACCTTTCCAGTCTCTGAACCTAGTTCTTCCCCTCGCACTGGCTCTATTGCCAGTGTGGAGGTTCACCCTCATACTGTGCCTTCCTCCCCTGTCCTCTCCTGAGTTTCTTCCCCTTCTGCCTCCTCCCAAGGCTCTACCTTTTTCTGTCTCTTCCCACACTTCTCCAGTGCCCTCCACACTTCCATTCCTCCCTACTTTGGTACAGTCCATTGCTGTCCCAATCTTTACTCAACTTCCTCCTCCTGTCTCCAATATTGTCTCCTATACAATGTCTTTGACTTACAAAATGCTTGAAGCTATCTCCAAATATGTTGGAGACTAAACCTTCAATGGACACTGATCCACCTCCTGTTCCTTCTTTTCCCTCTCCTCCATCTCCACAACTCCTTTCTTCGCAACACTCCATTCCTTCACTGCTTGCACATTTTCCGATGCCACCGCACGTAGACTTTTCTAACCCCTCTAGTCCATAGGTGCCCTTACCTGGGGATTCCTGGTATTTTCCTCATTGCCAATCATGGCCTATTTACAGTGGAATATCTGCGGCCTCAGGGGTAATTGGGGTGAGCTTCAGATGTTGCTTTCCTGGTTTTCCCCTGTTGGTGTTTGCTTACAAGAACCAAAATTACACTCGGCTGTTTTCCAACCTATCTCAGGCTATAATTTATTGTTTTTTTTTTTTTTTTTATGGGACCTTTAATGAGTGTGAGTGTCCTTCTATGTACTGATATTCCATACCGTCAACTATTTGTTCATACCTCGCTGCATTGCACTGCAGCCCATATCCACTTGAATAAGTGGTTTACAATATGTTCTTTGTATCTCCTTTTCGGGCATTATCTCTCCGAGATTTTGCCTTTCTTGTTTCATCCCTACCACCACCAACACTTCTGTTACTTGGCAATTTTAATGCCCACCATTTCCTCTGGGGGGACTTCATTGACTTGTGTGGCATTCAGTTGGAGGCTTTTCTCACTTCTCGCCCCCTCCATGTTTTAAATACGGGTACTCCCACCCATTTTGATCCTTGCCCTCGTACTCTCTCTTGCATCGATCTCTTGGTCTGCTCTTCCTCCACTGCACTAAACTTCGCCTGGTCTTTTCTACTGGACTTGCATGACAGCGATCATTTTCCAATCATTCTTACTTCCCCTTCATATTCACCACCTCTTGTAGCCCTCGCTGTCAATTTGATCGAGCAAATTGGGACCTTTACTCGCAACTAACTGCTTTTAGTGAGGTTCCTTCTTTATCCTCCATTGATGAGCTTTTACACCTCTTCCTGACGTCAGTTTTAACAGCAGCTTCTCATTCTATACCCCAAACCTTGGGCAGGCATTCTCAGAAGTGCATGCCATTGTGGTCTCCTGCTTGTGCTCGGGCATTATGTTTGAAACACGCTGTGTGGGGCAGGTACCGTTACAAAAGAACCACAGACTTCTTGATTTTAAGCAGAAGCGAGCGGTTGGTCAGTGTCATCCGTGATGCTAAACGCACTTGCTGGCTAGATTGTTTCCACCCTCACCTCGGCTTCCTCTGAGTGCAGTCTGGAAAAAAGTACAGAAACAGAGTAGTAAATACTCTCCTGACCTGGCTCCTGTTCTGCAGGCTGTCGGTGTTGATATAGCAAACCCTCTTGACATTGCCATTGAAATTGGCAAGCATCTGGTCCGTATTTCTCAGGGGCTCCATCTATGCTCCCTTGTTTCTTTCCTCAAAGTCTGCCAGTGTGTTAGCACCCTTAGACTTTTCTTCTAAGAAGAATCTTATAATGTGCCTTTTACACTTAAGGCTTGCCGATCATTAGCAGCTGGGCCAGACGGCATTCATATCCGGATGTTACATTTACATCAGTCAGCCCTGACAGTCCTCTTGCAACTCTTCAATCTTATTTGGCCACAAGTTCTTCCCAAGCTGTGGAAATCTACCATTGTTCTCCCTTTCCACAAACTGGGTACTATGGGACACGATGCCTCCCACTGTCATCCCATTGCTCTTAGTAGTGCAGTTTGCAAAGTGATGGAACATCTGGTAAAACGACGTTTAATGTGGTATCTAGAGAGAACAGTCTCTCCACTAGTCAATATGGCTTTCGTAAAGGCCGTTCTACCATAGACCCCTTACTACGCTTGGATACATATGTTCATAATGCCTTTGCAAATAACCACTCGGTTATTGCCATATTTTTTGATCTTGAGAAAGCATATGACACAACTTGGAGGTACAATATTTTGGCCCAAGCCCACTCCTTAGGCCTCCAAGGCAATCTACCATCCTTCCTTAAGAACTTCTTAACTGACAGACATTTCCGTGTTCGGGTTAATAATATGCGGTCCTCGGACTTTGTCCATGCTGAAGGTGTCCCCCAGGGATGTGTTCTGAGCACAACACTTTCTCCTTGCTATAAATGATTTGGCCTCTAGTCTTCCATCCAATATTTGGTCATCTCGCTGTTGATGACTTTGCTATTGCTCGTGCAGACATGCGGTTGACTGTATTTCCAATCGGGGCCACCATACATGGGTTTAAATTTTCCAGTACTAAAACTCTCCAGATTGCTTTCACTAGACGCTCCACTCATCCTTTGTACCTCTATGGCTCGTGTATTCCTGAAAATGATATGGTCAGGTTTCTAGGCCTTCTCTTTGACCATAGGTTATCCTGGGAACCTCACATTACCTCTCTGAAAGCAACTTGTCACAGCCAGTTGAACCTTCTTAAAACTCTTGCTCATCTTTCATGGGGAGCTGATCATTGAACTCTCCTTCGCCTACATTTAGCCCTCATTTTATTGAAACTTGATTATGGTGACCAGATCTATTCAGCGGCCTCTCCTGCTACTCTCTCTAGCCTTAACCCCATCCATCACCAGGGATTACATTTATGCCTTGGTGCTTTTTGCTCTTCCCCTGTTGAGAGCCTCTATGCTGAAGCGAATATTCCATCCTTGTCCGATCGCCATGATGCCCATTGCCTTTGCTACTATGTTCGCTCTCATGATCTCCATAATCCTTCCATGTATAGAATAGTCACGGATGTTAGTAGACATTCTTTATTTGTTCATTGCCCCTTTGCTCTGTCTTTTTTCTCTTTGCCTACATTTGCTCTCGTCTTCCCTTCAGTTACTGCCTTTCTATGTTCATGTAGCATCTCACTTTTCCCTACCCCCCTGAGAAGTTCCAGCTGTTCGAGTCTGTTCTTCTTTCACTCCCTTGCGTGAAAACCCAACTGCCAACGGTAGTTTTCCACTCTTTTTTCTGGATAGTGTCGTGTGAGGACATTTACTATCCTCAGCTAGCGTTTTTACATCTGAATTGTATGCCATTTTTGCAGCGCTTATCCGTATTGCATCTATGCCCGTGTCGTCATTTGTGGTTGTCTCAGACTCCCTTAGTGCTTTACAGGCTATATGAAAATTTTATACACCTCACCCCCTAGTTCTCGGTATCCAACTTTGGCTATGCCGTATCTCTACCAAGCATAAAGATATTGTATTTTGTTGGGTCCCTGGTCATGTTGCACAGGGCAATGAACAGGCAGACAGTGCTGCGCGGTCAGCAGTACATGACCTACTAGTTTCGTATAGAGGTGTTCCATTTACAGACTTGCTGTAATAGCTACCCACCTTCACACCCGTTGGCAACAACATTGGTCTAATCTACTCGGTAACAAACTTTCATTCTATTAAACCAAGTATAATTTACTGGCCGTCTTGTCATCAGTGTCGAGGTTGGGAGAGTACTCTCTCCCGTCTTCGCATTGGCCACACTTGTCTTACTCATGGGTATCTCGTGGAGAGGCACCCTGTTCCTCTCTGTGAGAAGTGTCAGGTTCCAGTATTGGTTTGCCACATTCTGTTAAACTGCCCTCTCTTTCAGCAAGCATGCAGAATTTACCTCCATCTCCGCTCTATCTCTTTACCTTCCCTTCTTGCTGATGGACCCTCCTTTAATCCTGACTCTCATTGACTTCTTGACAACTGATTTACTCCACAAACTCTGATACCTTTTGCACTCCCCTCAGTCCTTTCTGCCTCAATCTCTTGCTACTCTCTACCCCTGCACTGTCCACTGCCCTGCTGTTCTCCATAACGTACTAATCATCCCTCTCCCTTTTGCCACCTGATACCCTTGCTTCCTTCCTGCCCTGCAGTGCTGTATAGTCCTTGTGTTTTAGCACTTCTTTTTTATTATAATAATAATATATCAAGTGACATAAGCTGTTCAGCTGATGGTGACACTATTGACAAAGACTGGAAGTCCCACACCGAGCTCAACTCAGGTAAATAACTGGTGGAATTGTCATTGGTAAGGCCCCACAGATTGACAGTTCAAAACACTACCTTTGGAAATTCTAACACAATTCCTCTGACCACCACAGAGGAAACAGATCCTCTTTCCAGCAACGAAGCAAGCCTTGGATTTGTTAATTCTCCTACCCCTGACATCTCTGCTTCAGCACCTGCCAGTACACTAGACAGTGCACATACTATCTCTGATCCTACACCTGTCAGCACACCTGCCAACACTATTCCAACATCTGGCAGTAGTGCTTCATTGGCAAGTACTGAGTCAGGATTTTCTCCACCAAAGATTGGTGCAGTTAATCAGGGCACTATCACTGTACCTGAACACCTGTGCCAAAGTACAAACAGCAGGGACACATCTGTTAGAACTGCACAGGGATGTGGCAGAGGACGTGGAGGAGGAAGACATCTACAGATTTTTCTGCAGAACCTGCAGACAAATCAGTAAAATGCAGGAGGTGCAACAAATAATAGTCTACTCTCTCAGGCACCTAGGCAGTGCTCTTGCTGTCACTGGGAGGGGCACACCACTAACAACTGCCTGTGAGATACCAGGTGCAATTACAACCTCAAGAAAGGACTTCAGGAGGACAAGTGTCAGAAGAAAAAGGAACTTTACAGACAGGACCACCTGTTGACCTGTTCTCAGAACAAACCAGCAGGATCTCTGAATTGATGAACACACACATCACCCACTCAGCTACTACTATCTCAGCCCAACAGGTGGTATTGTGCCTTATACAAGACCAAAGACCTACATCCCTGCAGCTCTCTGTGCTCTACCTCTCGAGGACAGGCACCTTGTATGCCTTGCACACCCACCACCTCAAGCTGACCACATCATGAGGAGCCAGTCTATCAGCATCCTGTCGGCCAACATTAGAGGTTTCGTTACTAATGTTTGAGAGCTCACACAAGTTTCGTGAACACTCGATGTCCCGACATGATAGCTGTTGTTTAAACGTTTTTGGAGTAAAGGACTCCAGAAAATTTTGCAAGAATTGCTGGCTACACCTCATGGATGAGAAGAGATGGGCAAGGGCAAGGAGATGGTGTTGCTATGTGCTTCTCTAAAAGTGTACATGCCCAGCACATTGATGTTGCCATCCATACTCATCTTGAAATGATGTTCTTCAAGCTATACATACACTAGTACCTTTGTACTAGCATGTGCAATGTACAGACCTCAGTGGCAACATGCAGACCCCATCAACTTCCTTATAGAAAATGTCGACTCCCTTCTGCTACAACACAACTGTGAACATGTCATAATTGTTGGTGACCTCAACCAACACCTTGTACAGAGAGACTTTGATGACCTTCTTGCAGTATTTGATACGAGAAACTGTTGATTTCCCTACTCACATCTCTGGCTCCTCCCTTGACCCAGTAGTGAGTGTTTTGGCAGAAGGTATAGTCACTTGTCAACCCCTCAGCTATGTTGGATCATCTGACCACTTGGCTGTTTTCAAGACATTTAAGATCCCAACAGAACAAGGGAAGGAGTCCACATGCTAGCCCTTTACTCTGAGCTCTCCACCACTGATTGGAATGCCCTTCTCCAAGGGGATATTGACAATCAAGTGAAAGCCTTCACTGGGACCATCCTTTTTAAAAGAAATTTTTCCTCACTGGCAAGTGACAAACCCCTACAGATCAGTTTGGGTTTGGTTTTCATTGTAAAAGAGGGCTGCTAGCAAAGAAAAAGGGAATTGTGAAGGTATAAGAGACATCCTACCCCTAAAAAACGGGAAAACTTGCAAAAAGGAAAGCCTGTAGGGCATATGGGTGACATTAAAAAGGGGGCCCTTCGTTAAAGGGAAAGGTGGACACAAAAAAAAAAGCTAGCATCAGGTAGGGTGGGTTTCCCAAAACCTGGTGGCCCCGGGATCAAGGACAGACAAGGTTATCTGCCTGAATCACCCCACCTCTAAATCAAACAGGCAGGGCCCAAACTCATAGTAAAGGGGAAAGCGGGCTTTTTGCCAAAACACTTTGCAAACCAAAATGCAAGTTCCTGATTTAGAAAGGGGACCCCCCTTTGGCAGTGCAAAAAATGTAAAAACTGTCAGTGGGGGAAAATAAGGCAGGAGGTGTATTTCCTTTTTAAAATTGGGGCTTGCCCAAGGGGAAAAGGCTGGGGGCCCCAGACGTTTGACCCCAAGTTTTGCTAAAGATGATGGGGCGACCAGCTAGTACCCATTTTCCAGCATGCCTAGTAAGGGTAAAGGGTCCTCTGTGGAAGGAGGCAAGGGTAGTCCTGTTCACAAAAAAGAAGAGCAGAGGAAATCGGAAACCAAAAGGGCCCGGGTGTCACTTCTGTCAGTCACTGGCAAGACCCCTTGGGGAAAATTAATCTAAAGGGACGAATGACAGTTTTTTTGATTACCACTCACACTTTGTGACCGTCAATATGGCTTCAGGAAAGGTTACTTTGCGGGTGATATTTTTAAAACCTCTCCACTAAATGGCCCCAGTAAATGGAGGGAACCCAAAAGTCGGGCTGTGTGGTAGCACTGGACATTGCTGGTGTTTTTGACCAGGTGTGGCCCCGGGGCCCCCTTAGAAAAACTGCAAGCTCGGGGAAATTTTGAAGGCTCGTTTGCTATGTCCCCTTTCAGGGGACCCCCTTCATGGTAAAATTTTAAAGGGGGTAGTTCTCAGTGGTTGGGAAATTCAGAAAGGGACATGCTTTTGGGGGAAAAGTGTTCCACAAGCAAGAGTGCTAGGCCCATTGTTTTTGAATGTCTACTTCACTGCCTTCATTTCACCCCAAAATCCCATGAAATTTGAAAACGACGTCCCACTAAATATTCATTTAAACCCAAAAGAGAAGAATTTCCCAGTGCTCTAAGTACATAAACCCTCGGGTTTGGGGGAAAATTTGAAAAGCAAGAAAATTTTGCACCTGAAAAAATTTAAAAGGGTCTGTAGGCCCCAAATTGTGGTAAATTTGGGGGCAGTAGTAAGGTTTGAATGGGAGGGTGTTGGTACCTGGGGAAGTTTTTGATACCCTTGGGGTAAAATTTTGGGTGTTTTTCCCCTTGGGGGTTTTAGTGTTTCTTTTTGATTAAAATTAATTGGGGTAAAATTTGACCCCCAAAATATAAGAAGAACCACATTAAAAATAATGAAAACCCAAGGCACCCAGGAAACTTACAGCACTTCGCCATATCCCCTATCTGTTTGAAAGTAGGGGGTGCCAAAAATTCTGATGCGGCACAAGTATGCTCACACCTTTGGGTTTTGGGCCAAATTTTTTGTTTGCATGTCCCCTTCTCTCTCATTTGGATTTGTTTTTACTGTTTTGTCCTGTTCAAAGGGGGGCTACTTGGGTGGTGAAGGGCCCCTTTTTGGGTTTAGGAATTAGGCCTGTCTGTCTCCTTCCCCGACCGAACCCAATTACCCCCCAAACCCCCTTTCCCCCCCCTTTCCCCCCCATCCTCTTTTTCCTCCTTTTTCACCCCTCCCCTTTTCCCTTTCCCCTTTTTGGCCTTTTGGGGTTTTTTCCCCCAGGAAAATAGTTTTTGGTGGGGGAAAAGGGTTCCAAAGGGGCCATCCCATTCCGTTGGGTTTTTCGCGGGGGGGTAGTTTGGGTGGGGGAATTTTGGTTTTCCCCGGGGATATCCCGTTTCCCCCCCCCGGTATCCCGGGGGGGGGCCCTTTTGGGGGTCTTTCGGGGGGTTGGGGTGGGATCTCTGGAAGCCACCTTTCGGGTTCCAGGGGGGGGTGGCCCAAAAGGGGGTATGCTTTGTGGGGGAAAATCCGGCCCTCCCTCTTTTGTCCACGAGGTAGCCCCAGCAATGTGAGGGTTTCTTAAACCCCGTTTTCTGGTTTTTCTGGATGAAGGGTAAGGTATGGCAAAAGGGTTCCGCCCGCATCTGCGCTATCGCAGTGTGAGGTCCTCTTGGGGGATGGAGAGGATTTCTGGGCCCCTTTTATTCCCCCTGGAAAATTCCCTTTCCCCCTCCCCCCCCCTTGTTTTATTCTTTTTTTTTTTTTTTTTTTTTTTTTTAAAAAAAAAGAAATTTGTTTAACCCCCAAACCCTTTGAGTACCAAAACCTGACCCCGCTACCCCTGGGCCCCCCTTTTTTTTATTCACCCCTTTTTTGACCTCGCCCCATCTTTTGGCCCCTCTTTGGGGCAAACTTAAAGGCCCCCGACCTTGGGTTGTGTTTTTCCCCACCCGCTTGAGGTACCGGGGGCCCTTCCCCTGGACTCCTTCGACTTGGGCTGACCTCCACTCTCCTTTGACTATGCTTCCAAACCTTTCCCCCTATGGTTTCGGGATTTTTGAACGCCTGTCTCACGTTGGGGGCTGACTCTGGTCCCTTCAAACTTAACGGGGCAAAAATCCCGACGTTGGGGGCTTTCCCTTCCTTCCCTTCTACTCGAAAAGACCCGGATGTCATGCAATCCCCTCCACACAGTTTTGGACCCCACAAATGGAACCCAAATTTTTTTCTTTACGACTGACTTTTTTACTGCCTATTTTTTCTGACCATAGTATTTGGCAAAGCACTCTTACACCACTTTTGTAGAGATTTTTCCTGTCATGCTCTTAAGAGTGGTCGCGCAAACACAGTCCGAATTTACCTAAAACTCATGATCTTTCTCTTTTTTCACATATCGTTTCTATTCCTATCACTATTGAAAAAATCATTCCCTCAATTCTTGTAGGGTACTGTTATTTTGCCCCATTCCATGTCCAACAGGGAATTTTTCCCGACAAGTGGCATGACATTCTGAACCGCTGGAAAATCCCAAAATCTTCGTTTCAAGGTGGGCACTTGTTTCTTCCTGCCCCCGGGGGAAAAAACCCATAACCCCTTTCAATGTTGCTTTTTACTTTTGAAAAGCTGTGGAAATCCCTCCTTTTGTTTATGTAGCGGACATGGTTTTCAAGTTTTGGGGGGGGGATCCCCACACCGCAACAGTGTAGGAAAATTTCTGGGAAAATTTGGGGCCCCCAGCAAAATATTGCAGAATTTTACCCATTGCCCCGTTGTGGGGGGCGTTTACCTTTTTAATTCATCTTGGGAGTCGAAACCCCCACTTGCCTTTTTTGTCATGAGGTTTCCCCTTCGTTAAATCTCGCTGTTGCCTGGTCTTCTTAAATGAGCGGGAAAATTTTTGCCTCAAAGGGCAGAGGTCTCCCTTTTTGCTATGGGGTTTCTATTCGGGCCCCCAAGGGAACTACCGTGTTTCTTATTTTTTGGGGGCTTCAAAAAGTCCCCCCAAATTCTGGGGGGCGGGATTTCTGCAGCCTCCTCCTGCGGGGTTTCCCGTCCCATATCACTCCCGTATCTAATTTTTTTTGTGCCCCCGGGCTCAGACGTCCCCACTTCAACACCTCAGTCTGTCCCCACTTCTTTGGGTTTTTCCCTCACAAACCCCCGGGATCAACAAGGGCCTCGTTTCGGGCACCTCCCCAAACGTCCCTCTACTTCTCAGAGGGGCCAATAAATCTCCCTTTTAAACCCCCCCTTTTCCTTTACATTTTACCTTCCTGGTCTCTGTCCCAGGGCTTCCCCCTTTTACTGGCTCCCTTATGAGTGTGGAGGTTTATTCCTTTCCCCCTCGTATTGTACCTTCCTCAGTCCTCCCAAGTTTCTTCCTTTTCTGCCCCCCCCGGGTTTCTGCCTCTTCTGTCCCCCCCCACATTTCCCAGTTCCCTCCCCCCTTTTCGCCCCCCCCCCCACCTTGGTACAGCCCCTTACAGCCCCCGATCTTACTCAAACCCCTTTTTTCCATCTGCAATATTGTCTCCCATAATGTCTCTGAACTCTGAAACACTTGAACATCTCTGAATATATTGCAGAGACCAAACCATCAAGGGATATGATCCCCCCTTTTCCTTCTTTTTCCCCTCTTCTATCTGCACAACCCTTTTCTTCAAAATGCACGTTCCTTCGCTACTGAACGTTTTCTTTGCCACCGCAGTGGTTTTTCAAACCCCTTTCAAGCCTCTTAAGGGGTCCTTGGGTGGTGAAGGGGGCTCTTGGTCTGAGGAATTAGCCTATCGGTCTTCTTCCTCAGCCGAACCTAATTACCCCCCAATTCCCCCCCCTATCCCATCCCCCCCATCCCCCCCTTTTTTCTTTCCTCCTCCTCCTCCCCCTCCTCCCTTTTCCCTTTTCCCTTTTTTTGCCCCTTTGGGTTTTCCCCACGGGCCGGGGCTAGTTCCTGGTAGGAAAAAGGGACCCCGGGGGGTCCATCCCTTTCCCGTTGAGGTTTCTTGGCGGGGCTTTGTTTCCGTGGAATCGGGATTGCCTGGGGATGCCCCCGATCCCTCTCCGGTATCCCCGGAGTATTTTGGGTGTCTTTTGGGCGAGGGGTGTAGCTCTGGAAGCCCCCTTTCGGTTTCCCGGGGGGGGGTGGCTGAAGGGGTAGCTTTGGGCGGATATCCGGCCCCCCTCCTTTTGCCCACCGAGGTAGCCCAGATGTGGGGTTGCTTTCCCCGATTGCTGGTTTAGGGCATAAAGGGGTAGGGTATGGCACGGGTTCCATGCGCATCTGCGCTATAGGTGTCGAGCCCTTTTGGGCGCGGAGGGAAAATTTTCGGCCCTTTCATCCCCCCTAGGAACATCCCCCCCCGGCCCCCCCCCTTTTTTTTTTTTTTTTTTTATTTTTTTTTTCTTTCTTCTTTCTTTTTTTTTTTAAAAACAAAAGAAAGAAGTAACCTAACCAGGCAGCCCTGTCCATGACCTGGCCCCCCCGGGCCCCCTTCTTGATCCCGCACCCCGTTGACCCCGGGGGGGCCTCGTTTTGGACCCTTTTCAACATTCCTCATGCCTCTGTACCTATTCCCGGGTGCTGTTTCCTCCCCCCTTCGGGTACTGACCCTCGAGACCCTTCATTTATCAACCTTCGTTTCCCTCGACTAGCTTTCCCCCTCTCCCTCTAGGGGTGCGGCAATTCAAATCGCCGACCGTTCCACGTCGGACCAACTCGGGTCCCCCCCTAAACGTCACGACAATTCCCTGGATGATAATTTCCCACCTTTACCTTCTCTTTCCTCAGAAACGATCGACACGTCCTTCACTCCTTTTCCCGTCATTTTCGACTGAACGTGACAAATTTCTTCCTTTACGCCCAACCCCTCTATCCCCATCTTTCAACCATATATTGGAAAAGGCACCCTACGCCATGTGGTAAAATATTTCTTTTCATGCTCCTTAAAGAGGGGGGTACCGCATCATTACCGTACAGAATGCTACCCAGGCTCGGGCTTCTGTCTTACCTATAGATACGTTCCTGTCCCCCTTAAAAAACATCTTCCTCTTTCTTGTAGTGGACCGTTTTTCTCCCCCATCCCAATATTTAAAAAAATTTCCAGACATGTGGCCCGACATTCTAGAACAGCGGGAACCCCAAGATTCCCAATCCTAAAGGGTAGACACTTACGTTCTTCCTCCCCGGGCGGAGAGATCCCCAAAATGTGGTCTTTTAAAACTTTTGACAGCCGAGAACCCCCATCCTCCGTTTATTTTGCGGGACTCGGTTACAATTCCCCGAAAGGGATCCCTCACCAAACAGTGTAGAAATTGCTGGCGATTTGGCCATCCAGCGAAATATTGCAGGTCTATCGCCAAATCCCCATCGTGGTCCGATGACCATTCTAATACGTCTTAAAAATCGATCTCCCTCTTGCTTAACTGTCAGGGGCTCACCCTTCGACTCTCCCGTTGTCAGGTTATTTAAAACGAGGGGGAAATCCGTTACCTCAAAGGACAGAAGGTCTCCCTTATGCCATGGCAGTTTTATCCCCGCCTCCAAGGGAGACCCCACGTGTTTTTATTCCCGTGTTTCAAAATCCCCCCCCTTCGGGTATCCCTCTCTACCCCCACCTCTGTGGTTACCTCTCCAAATCATCTTATCTAATCCTTTTGCTGTCCGGCTCAACCCCCTACTTCAACGCCCAGTCTAATCTCGCTTCTTCGAGTTCTCTCTTACAAGCCTCAGTATCGACAGCCCTCGTCGACACCTTTCCCCAATCGTCCCTCTACTTCTCAAAAGTCAAAAAAACCCGGTAAAACCCCCCTCCCCCTTTTTCCCCCTCCTCATTTTTCCCTCCCGTCCTGCCCCTAGTTTTTCCCCCTCTCCTGGCTATTACAAGGCAGAGGTTCCCCCCCTCCTTTAATGTACCTTCCTCCCTGTTCCCCCCCAAGTTTCTTCCTCTTTGCCCCCTCCCGGTTCCTGTCTCTTCTGTCCCCTGCCACGCTTTTTTCCCAGTTCCCCTCCCCCCTTTCGCCCCCCCTACCTTGGACAGCCAAATCCCATTTCCCCAATCTTTTCACCCCCCCCTACCATTCCAATATTGTCTCCCATACGACATTCTGAATCCGAAACATTGAACAATCTCTAAATTATTGCAGAGACCAAACCATAAATGGACACTGACCACCTTCCGCCTTCCTCTCCCCTTTGCTCCATCTGCGCAACTCCTTTTTACGCGCACCTTTCCTTCGCTGCTTAACTTTTCCACGCCCGCATGGGGATTTTTCTCCCCTTCTAGTCCGTGGGAAACCCCTTACCGGGGGTTTTAAAGTTCTTAACATTGCCAATCAGGCCTTTTTTACAGGGAAAAGGGGGGGGGGGTGGTTGGGTTTTTTATTATTTTGTTTGGTTTTTGCTTCGGAAAAAAATTACACTCTGCTGTTATTTCTCACACTCGGCTATAATTTTTTATTTTCAGATCCTTTTTTGTGGGACCTTTAAAGAAAGGCCCTTTTCTCCGCACTGTTTTTCCCGTACCATCAGCATTTTTCTACTTCGCGCATTACCAGCACCCCGTATCCACTACATAGGGGGTTAAACGCCTGTTCTTTATATCCTCCCTTTCCGGGCATTATCTTTTCCGATTTTCCCTTTCCCTTTTTTCGTCTTTACCGCCACCGATTCTTTTATTGGTGATTTTATGCCCACCATTTTTTGGGGGAGGGTTCACTGTGTTTCCCCGTGGAATTCATTAGAGGCTTTTCTTGCCACCCACCCCCTCCTGTTTTAAATACAGGTACTCACACCCATTTTGATCCTCGGACTCATACTCTCTCTTGCATCGATCTCTCAGTTTGCTCTTCCTCCGCCGCATTAGACTTTATTTGGTCTGTTCCCCCGGGACTTACATGACAGTGATCATTTCCAATCATTCTTACTTCCCCTTTATATTCGCCACCTCTTCGCACCCCCGCTGGCAATTTGATCAGGCAAATTGGAACCTTTACTCACAACTAACTGCTTTTAGTGAGGTTCCTTCTTCGTCCCCCATTGATGAGCTTTTACGCCTCTTCTCGTCCTCTGTTTTAACCACAGCGTCTCATTCTATACCCCAAACTTCGGGCAGGCATTCTCAGAAATGTGTGCCTTGGTGGTCTCCTGCTTGTGCAGAACATTTGAAATGAGCTGTGGGGCATGTACCGGTACAATAGAACCACGGAGAGCCTTCTTGATTTTAAGCAGAAGCGTGCGATCGCTCGCCGTGTCATCCGTGATGCTAAACGCACTTGCTGGCGAGATTCTCCACCATCACCTCTGCTTCCTCTGAGTGCAGTCTGGAAAAAAAGTACGAAAGTGAGTGGTAAATATTCTCCTGACCCGGCTCCTGTTCTGCGGGTTGCCGGTGGTTGATATAGCAAACCCACTAGATTATGCCAATGAAATTGGCAGTCATCTAGTCCGTATTCTCGGGCTCCATCTATGCCCTCGTTTCTTTCCTCAAAGTGCTGCCAGAGAGTTAGCACCCTTAGACTTTTCTACTCTCAGAGAAGAACAGTATAATGTGACTTTTACACTTCAGGAACTGGAGGCAACACACTCAGCTTGCCGATCAATCGGCAGCTGGGCCCGACGACATTCATATTCGTATGCTACAACATTTACATCAGTCAGCCCTTGCAGTCCTATTATGCCTTTTCTATCTTATTTGGTCACGGAGTTCTTCCACAGCTGTGGAAATCTGCCATTGTTCTCCCTTTCCGCAAACCGGGTACTATGGGACATGAAGCCTCCCACCACCGCCACATTGCTCTTACCAGTGCAGTTTGCAAAGTGATGGAATGCCTGGTAAATAGACGTTTAGTGTGGTATTTAGAAACTCGCAACAGTCTCTCCACTCGTCAATATGGCCTTCGTAAAGGCCGTTCTACAATAGACCCCTTACTACGCTTGGCTACATATGTTCGTAATGCCTTTGCGAATAACCACTCGGTTATTGCCATATTTTTTGACCTTGAGAAGGCATATAACACAACTTGGAGGTATAATATTTTGGCCCAAGCCCACTCCTTAGGCCTTCGAAGCAATCACCATCCTTAAGAAACTTTTTAACGGACAGATATTTCTGTGTTCGGGTTAATAATGTGCTCTCCCGGACTTTATCCAAGCTGAAGGTGTCCCCCAGGGATGTGTTTGAGCATAACACTTTTTCTTGCTATAAATGATTTGGCCTCTAGTCTTCCATCCCATATTTGGTCATCACTCTGTTGATGACTTTGCTATTGCATGTGCAGACGCTGACTGTCACCTCATTACAGTTTCTCTCCATGTGGTTGACCATGTTTCCAATTGGGCCACCACACATGGGTTTAAATTTTCCTGTACCAAAACTCGCCAAATTACTTTCACTAGATGCTCTGTCATCTCCGATCATCCTTTGTACCTCTATGGCTCCTGTATCCCTGTATCCCTCTAGGCCTCGTCTTTGACTGTAGGTTATCCTGGAAACCTCAGATTACCTCTCTGAAGGCAACTTGTCACAGCCGGCTGAACCTTCTTAAAACCCTTGCTCATCTTTCATGGGGAGCTGATCATCACACTCTTCTTCACCTACATTCCACCCTCATTTTATCGAAACTTGACTATGGTGACCATATCTATTCAGCGGCCTCTCCTGCTACTCTCTAGCCTTATCCCCATTCATCACCAAGGATTACGTTTATGCCTTGGTGTTTTTCGCTCTTCCCCTGTTGAGAGCTATGCAGAAGCGAACATTCCATCCTTATCCGATTGCCGTGATGCCCATTGCCTTCGCTACTATGTATGCTCTCATGATCTCTGCATTCCTTCCATTTATAGAATGGTCACCGATGTTAGCAGGCATTCTTTATTTGTTCACCGCCCCTGTTTGCTCTGTCCCTTCTCTCTTCACCTACATTCGCTCTTGTCTTCTCTTCAGTTACCACCTCTCAATGTTCATGTAGCATCTCCCTTTTCCGTACCCCCCTGGGAAGTTCCAGCTGTTCGAGTCTGTTCTTTCTCACTCCCTTGCTCGAAAGCCCAACTGTCTATGGTAGCTTCCCGCCTCTTTTTCTTGACCACTTCCACTCTCATTCTCATGCCATTGCAGTGTACACAGATGGCTCTAAGTCTTCTGATGGCGTAGGATTCGCAGCAGTGTTTCTGGACAGCATCGTACGAGGGCATTTACTGTCTTCGGCTAGTATCTTTACTGCTGAATTGTATGCCATTCTTGTAGCACTTATCCGTATTGCATCTATGGCTGTCATCATTTGTGGTTGTCTCAGACTCCCTTAGTGCTTTACAGGCTATACAGAAATTTGATACACCTCACCCCTTAGTCCTCCGTATCCAACTTTGGCTATGCCGCATCTCTTCCAAGCATAAAGATATTGTTTTTTGTTGGGTCCCTGGTCATGTTGACGTACAGGGCAACAAACAGGCACACTGCTGCATGGTCAGCAGTACATGACCTACCAGTTTCATATAGAGGTTTTCCATTTACGGACTATTTTTCTGAAATAGCTACCCACCTTCACACCCATTGGCAACAATGTTGGTCTACTCTGCTCGGTAACAAACTATAATCTATTAAACCAAGTATTGGTTACTGGCCATCTTCTTGTCACCAGTGTCGAGGTTGGGAGACTACTCCCATCTTCGCATTGGCCATACTCATCTTACTCATGGTTATCTCCTGGAGAGGCGCCCTGCTCCTCTCTGTGAGAATTGTCAGGTTCCTTTTATCAGTTAGCCACATTCTTTTGGGACTCCCCACTTTTATCAACGAGCACGCAGAATATACCTCCAACGTCGTCTTTGCTCTGCTGCTCTCTCTTTACCTTCCCTTCTCGCTGATGGACCCACCTTTCATCCGGACACACTCATTGACTTTTTGACAGCTGACTTCACAAACTCTGATACCTTCAGCCCTTTCTACCTCAATCTCTTGCTGCCCTCTACCCCCGCACTATTCCCTGCCTTGCTGTTTTCTGTAACCTACTGCTCATCCCTCCCCCCTTCTACTGCCCAATACTCTTGCTTCCTTCCCTACCCTGCAGCACTGCATACCCCTTTTTGTGGCTTAGCGCTTCTTTTCTATTATAATAATAATTATGATCTTAAACTTAACCTTGTCACAAAAAAAAAAAAAAAAAAAAAAAAAACTCTCACATCCAGATTACCAGGAACATTTGAATTGTGCTCAGTTTGGTTTTAAAGCAAGAAAACTAAATCATAATTCACACTTGGAAATAGTCACCTGACTAATGGTTCAATGTATCATTTGCAATTCTGGGCTTAGCAGTTGCTTTGATTATATTATCAGCTGAATTATTTCCATCAGATGTAAGTGGTTCTATAATAAAAGTTTTAATTGCAGTCTACAGTTTAAGATCCCCTCTAGATTTATTTTGTAAGTAGTTTCCATGTTATAGGTCTCTGACAAATATTTTCTAAATGCAACCAGAAGTCTGTGTTAAGCAATTCCTCACACCAACATATTGTGATGTATGTTGTTTAACGCAGTACAGAATAAGTCATTGTTTATTCTTTGTTCAAGTAATTGAAAATTGCTCATTGCAATATTTTTTTTTTTTTTTTTTTTTTTTTTTTTTTTTTTTTTTTGCTGCTCATTTCAGGTACTTGAACTACTTCGCTTGTAAGGCAAGTCCCACGGAACACATCCTGGATCTGTGGGAGGCACGCCACCGGGAGCCCAATGCCTTTACAGACCTCCTCAATGTCCTTAGAGTCATGGGTAGACCTGATGCTGCCCATGTCCTGGAAAGTCACGCTGGTGCTTGGATATGAGCTGTGCGCCTCCCCCTTTATGTTGAAATGTTCAGTGCCTAATCTGGATACGATGAAGCTTTCTTTGGACAAGGCTCTTATTCCTCAGGAAAGGTCTGTAGGTGGTGTAATCTGCTATTCACCTCAAGGTTCGACTGTGCAGTTCTTGGCAGCCATTATATCTAACATCTTAGGCCTAAATGCTCTCCAGTGATAAATGCTATTGCCCAGGAAATGCATCCTACCCAAGCAGATTTAGGTGGTTGATAGCCAGTTTTATAGATCTGTCGTCATATGTATGATGGTGAACTCGTACAGTTGATTGGATTTGTGCCTGAATTATTGCTTGAGATGAGAAATTATAATTTTAGTTTCATGACTGTAACAATTGTCAGTTGCACTCGTTACTTTGTAGACAATGCAAGATGTGCACGATTATAAGTGCTAAAAGAAGTGTCATTATGTGTACTTGAACATTGCTCTCCCTTCTCTTTGTGGTTCAGAGGTAGTGCGGAGAGCCTGATGGATGATAACTTCTTGTGTGCAATATATTCATCAGTGGTAATGCAGTGGCATAGACCATGTGCCATAATCTGTAAGACAGTCACCACAAACCATATGTTACTAAAGAAAAGCATGATAGTTGACAATACCACGAGCTTTCTGACACTGTGTAGATTAGATGATAACAGTGTAGTAGGTACACTTTACATGTACTAAGTGTTAAGGCAGTTCGTCCATGTTTGTTTAGAGTATCATGCCTTCTGGCACATCTATTAGATGTTAACTCTAAGATGTTTATGGCTGTATGCCACAGGTGCATGCCCAGTGAGACAAGACGTCAGTGTATGTATTGTTATGGTCTACATGGTCAACATAATTGATTTTGTACATTAAAATTAAGTGCTAAAGCAGTGTAAGATATCCAGTTTATAGTACGACGATTTTGTCCTGGAAGATGTATAGTTTATTTACAAATGTGTGATATTGCCATTAACTGTAGCATAACATATTGTGAAAGTGTGCTGGCTCAGTAATGAACGAGCCACATTGGTTTTGTGCATTTTCTGTGAAAATTGTGTACTGACATTAATATTCTTGTCAGCAAGAGTACTTGCAACTTCCTTCAGTTAACAGCTTTCTGGTCCAAGGCAGACAGTTTGATTAAACTGACCATACCTCTTGTGGGATTAGAACCCGCGATCAGTCATAAAACTCCAGATCGACGCGTTAGCCACTGGGCCAGCTAGCTAGCTGGCCCAGTGGCTAACGCGTCGGTCAGGAGTTCCAGCCCCACCCATGGTATGGTTTGTTTGCAATCGTGTCATTAAGATAGAGTTAAGATTAAACTGCTCAGTGCACTGATACGCACGGAAGGGAATTTCAGGTTCCTGGACTGGAGACACTTGAAGTGACAAATGTTTAATAAGGGTGTGGTGTACTGTGCAACATTAAAGGTTGCTTCTAGTCCTTAGAAAATTTGAGAAAGTGAGATTCCTTCACCCCATGTTATGACATGCCTGCCAGTACAGCCCAAGAGTAGTTATAATCTATGAAATGATTGCCCAATAAGAAAATTATATTAAGAAAATAGTGTCCATATTTGTTTTTGCTTTGAAGGAGTTTCAGAAATGTACAGAAGAAAATGAGCTTAGTGGTATACAAGATTTTTTCTTCTGGTTAAAGATTACTGCTGCATAAACTGTCAGGTTTTATATATGCGACGATTGCATGCTGCTTTCGAGCAAGAACAACAGTGATATATTAGTTTGAGCCCTTTTCAA
>NW_026468547.1:2500-11599 GCF_026875155.1 Cherax quadricarinatus | reverse complement strand
ATATATTTTAAAAATTTTATTATATATATATATTACATTATATTATATATAAAATTTTATATATATTATATATACATTAATAAAAATATATATACATATATTAATATATATACATATATAATATATATACATATATATATATATACATATATATATATATATACATATATATATATATACATATATATATATATATATATGCAAAACAACCACTCTGAAAAAATAGAGAAATTCCAAGCGCTTTCGTGACTACTCACATTTATCAAGGAAACTAAGTTCCTTGATAATGTGAGTAGTCACGAAAGCGCTTGGAATTTCTCTATTTTTTCAGAGTGGTTGTTTTGCATATCGAATCACCTGTTTACTGTGATCTTATTGCATATATATATATATATATATTATATATATATATATATATATTTATATATATATATATATATTATAATTATTTATATATATTATGTTCGGTGTATGTCAAGTGACACTAAAACAATGTGTGCACGCGTCGTGTGTGTGTGTTAGTTACGTGTGTGTGTGTGTGTGTACTCACCTAGTTGAGGCTGCAGGGCTCGAGTCCAAGCTCCTGGCCCCGTGTGTGTGTGTGTGTGTGTGTGTGTGTGTGTGTGTGTGTGTGTGTGTGTGTGTGTGTTGGCGGGCGCGCTAACAAAGACACTGCCAGAGAATAACAGACTAAAAACAGACGAGGGATAACCAGCAGACACAACACAAATTAAACAACTGCAAAACACTGAAGAAACACAATTTCGCTACGATAAAGATATGAAATACAATACCTGCGTTGTACTAAACAAACAAACATGCAAAACTAAATTCACCACACGAAACAAAGAAAAACAACAACAACACTAAAACATAAATAATGACCAGCCTAATCATGCAACAACGAACAAAAAACAAGGACAAGAACGAACGACAACAACCCACAACAATAACAACAATAACAACGAACAATAATAACAACAATAACAACGAACAACAATAACAAACGAACAACAATACAACAATAACAACGAACAACAATAACACACGAACAATAACAACGAACAATAACGAAACAACAATAACAATGAACAACAATAACAATAACAATGAACAACAATAACAACGAACCAATACGAAAGTCAACAATAACGAGCAACAGCAGGAACAACAACACAACCACTAACCAACCCACTATCACACACAGGAACCATACATAGATTTAAGACGAGGTATGATGAACCTCACTGAGCAGGGAGAGGCCCTAGTAGCGACCAGTGAAGAGGCGAGGCCAGGAGCTATGTCTCGACCCCTGCAACCACAAATAGGTGAGTACGTACACACACACACACACACACGCAAACACAAACACACACAAACACACACAAACACACACGCACACGCACGTACGTACGTTTACACAGTGTTGTATGCAGCAGCATTACTCTCGTTGGTGTTTATGACGGTTAAGAAGGGAGAGAGAGGAGAAAGACAAAGGTACCCACAACATTATCCATTACACACTATACTCCCCCGCTTCACACTATACTATCCACTACACACTATACTATCCACTACACACTATACTATCCACTACACACTATACTATCCACTACACACTATACTATCCACAACACCTATACTATCCACTAGACAATACTACCCATAATACTATGAAATACCACTAACTATCCGCTACACACATACTACCCATTTTCACACTTTACTATCCACTACACGATACTACCCAGAATACTATCTACTACACACTATACTATCCGCTACACACAATACTACCCACTTCACACTATACTATCCACTACACGATACTACCCAAAATTTACAATCTACTACACACTTTACTATCCGTACACACAATACTACCCACTTCACACTTTTTACTATCCACTACACGATACTTCCCCAGAATACTATCTACTACACACAATACTATCCGCTACACACAATACTATCCGCTACACACAATACTCTCCGCTACACACAATACTCTCCGCTACACACAATACTATCCACTACACACAATACTACCCACTACACACAATACTATCCGCTACGCACAATACTATCCGCTACAACAATACTATCCGCTACACACAATACTATCCGCTACACACAATACTCTCCGCTACACACAATACTCTCCGCTACACACAATACTCTCCGCTACACACAATACTCTCCGCTACACACAATACTCTCCGCTACACACAATACTCTCCGCTACAACTAATACACCCGCAAACCCCACAATATACTACTACACGCAATACTCTCCGCTACACCAATACTCCCGCTACACCAATACTATCCGCTACACACAATACTCTCCGCTACACACAATACTACCCGCTACACACAATACTATCTACTACACGCAATACTCTCCGCTACAAAACAATACTACCCGCTACACACAATACAAACCCGCTACACACAATACTACCCGCTACACACAATACTACCCGTACACCATACTACCCGCTACACACAATACTACCCGCTACACAAATACCCCCGCTCACAAAATACTCTCCGCTACACACAATACTCTCCGCTAACAAAATTTACTATCCGCTAAACACAACTCTCCGCTACACAAAATTACTACCCGCTCACAAAAATACTATCACTACACGCAATACTATCCGCTCACACAATACTACCCACAATACTATCTACTACTTAAAATACTATCCACTCACACAATACTACCCATAACCCCTTTACTTTCCACCCAAAATTTTCCCCAAAATATATCACTCATAAAAAACTTCTACTACATACAAAACTACCCACTACAAATACTCCCCACCAAAAATTTCCCTAAGAACGGTTGTCTTTTTATTTTGTTTGGTGTGACGTCACATTTTAAGGCATAACGTTGGTTGCAATACGTCACGGTTCGTTGCGTCACCGCTAAAGGCAGGTTTAAAAAAGCAGGTAACACCACACCTTAGTCACACCGGACGTTTCCGCCTTTCCCCCCCCACACCCCGCCCACACCCAACTCATATTGGTCACAAGAAAAACACCCTAAATGCCGGGGCCCAGATGCTAAAAAGCCCCCCACTAAGATAAGGGAAACACCAATAGGCCCCGGGGTGCCCTTTTTAAAAATGCAAGGGAATTGCAAGAGCAGGCGAAATATACACAAAATGTAAGCCCCCCCTGAAAGTGGGGGCCTGGAACAAAGTCAGGCAAATGGACTCCAAGGGATTGTCCAGTGTGAGTAATTGGAAACAGGTACCTTGTTTCCCAAAGGTTCGTAGGGTTTGAGTCTCCTTCAGCCAGAAATCAGTGTTTTTAAAAATATAATTTTATATAAATATATATATTATATTAATTTAATTATAAAATATATATTATATATATATTTTAAAAGGTGTAGGTTGGTAAAAAGCAACCCCCCCAGGGAGGTACACCCCCGCCAAAATGATTTTAAAAAGAAAGCCTGTAATCGTTTTAAATGATGGGGAATTTTGGTGTCTTTTTTTCGTCTCATGAAAAAAGGGAAGATTTTTGGTACGTTTGTATTTACTTTCACTTAGGTCAACTACACATACATTCAACATTAATACACACCCTTTGGGTTTTCTCTATTTTTTTTTAGTTCTTGTTCTTTTTTATTTCTCTTACCCCCTGGGGAAGTGGAAAGAATTCTTCCTTTGTAAACCCTGCGGTTGTAAGAGGCGCTAAAAGCCGGGAGAAGGGGCTAGTAACCCCTTCTCCCCGTATATATTATTTAAAATTTTAAAAAAAAAAAATTTTGTTTTTTTTTTGGGGGACCCTGCCCCGGTGGGAAAACGGGATTTCACAAAAGCAAAACAACCACTGTGAAAAATAGAGAATTCCAAGTGCTTGGAATTTTTCTATTTTTTCGCAGTGGGTTTTTTGTGTGTGTGTGTTATAATATATAATATAAATAAATATTTTATATATATTAATATATAATATTATAAAAATTATATTTTTAATATATAATGCGTGCTGAAAAAGTAAAATTGCTTTTTGCTTTTAAATAGCAACGGTCTTTTTGCCAAATAAGACAAGCAAAAATTTTTGTATACAATAATTTCGAAAAAACATTCTGAACCTAACATAAAAAATATTTTTATGTTTTTTTTTTTAAAAAATTATGAAAACGATCTAAAATTTTTTAGTTGGATTACTATATTAAACTGCGCTGTTTTTAAATTGGAAAAGTTTTCAAAGGGTTCTTTTGGTACAAATTTATTATTTTTTTACGTAACATCAATGAAAAAAATATGTCTTTAACGTATAGAGAAATTTTTTCGAGAGAATTTAAATTTTTTTAAACGAGTTCTATAACTAAACAATTTTACCTATTCGCACGACATATTGTATATTCTACACTTTCCCATTCCCTGCGTTGTAGGAGCTATCATGTTGCAAGACGCAAAGCAGGGGGGGAAAAAATTTACTCTTCACTTTCCCCTCTCTGTCCCCTCTCCTCTGTCACTCCTCGTCACTCTCTCTGTCACTCTCTTATTCGCTTCGTCTCTCCTCTCTTTTCTCTCCACAGTATATACCCACTCAAATCAAAGTGAAAATATTTTGGACTTCTTATATAATTTCCAGCGGAACTTTAAAAACTTTTCCTCAAAATTTTCCCTCAAAAAATTTCGGTACAGAAAATAAGTTTGACTGAAATTTTGACATTTGTTTTAAAATGTATCGTCTTCCTTCTTTATCTTATCTTTCTTTCTTACCTTTTTTTATTCCTCCGTGTTTTGCTACTCGTCTCTATTCCTCTTCCATCTTTCTCCTTTCGTTTTCATATTTCTCTTTTCGCAATTCCTCATCTCCCTTTAATTCTCCATTTTTCTTTTCCTTTGCCTTCTTTTTCCTTCATATCTATCATTTTCTTCTTCTCCCATTTCAACTTCCTACACCCTCTTCCATCTTCCTCCCCTTCCCCCTTTTTATTACATTCTGACCCTTCCCCTCTTTCATCTACCATTCGGACCCCCCTCCCCCCTTCATCTACCATTCTGACCCTCTCCCCCCTTTATCTACCATTCTGACCCCTCTCCCCTCTTTCATCTACCATTCTGACCCCTTTTCCCCTCTTCATCACCATTCTGACCCCTCTCCCCTCTTTCATCTACCATTCTGACCCCTCTCCCTCTTTCATCTACCATTCTGACCCTCTCCCTCTTTCATCTACCATTCTGACCCCTTCCCTCTTTCTCTACCATTCTGACCCTTCTCCCTCTTTCATCTACCTTTTTGACCCCTCTCCCCTCTTTCATCTACCATTTGACCCCTCTCCCCCCTTTCATCTACCATTCTGACCCCTCTCCCCTCTTTCATTCTACCCTTCTGACCCCTTTTCCCCTCTTTTTAAACTACCATTCTGACCTTCTCTCTTTCATCTTACCATTCTGACCCCTCTCCCCTCTTTCATCTACCATTTGACCCTCTCCCCTCTTTTATCTACCATTCGACCCTTCTCTCTTTATCTACCATTCTGACCCCTCTCCCCTCTTTCATCTACCATTCTGACCCCTCTCCCCCCTTCACTACCATTCTGACCCTTCTCCTCTTTTCATCTACCATTCTGACCCCCCTCCCCTCTTCTTTTACCATTCTGGGCCCCTCTCCCTCTTTCATTACCATTCTGACCCCTCTCCCTCTTTCATCTACCATTCTGACCCTTCTCCTCTCTTTCATCTACCATTTTGAACCCTCTCCCCTCTTTTATCTACCTTCTGACCCCTCTCCCCTCTTTATCTACCATTCTGACCCTTCTCCTCTCTTTCATCTACCATTCTGACCCCTCTCCCTCTTTCATCTACCTTCTGACCCTCTCCCCTCTTTCATCTACCATTCTGACCCCTCTCCCCTCTTTCATCCACCTCCTCCACCGTTCCTATTCCAGGAACTGCGGTATATACGGACTAAGCAGAGACCAACAGAGATGTAACCATGGTAACAGCACCCTTCTCCACATATACTGTCTCCCCCTCCACAGCATCCCCCCCCCCGTTGTCATCTCTCCCCGTTTCACCCCCTCCCATCTTAATTTTCTCCTCGGTTTTACACATTTATCACAGTTTTTACTTATTCCTTATTTTTTAACGATTGAATAGCGTTATAATTTTTCTATATTGGTACTATATAACTATACCTGTTTAGCTATGTTATATAACAACAGTAATAACAAGAAGAAGAACAAAAAAGAGAAGCACTGCAGAAGGCCTACTGTCTCATGTTAGGCAGATCCAAGTCACCTACTGGCCTAAGCTACAGGCCAAATGATAATTAATAAAATAATAATGCCATGACTGAATGATGGTGAAAGTGTTTCTTTTACTTGTGTCACCCCTGCTGTGAGAGACCCTGCGTCACCCCTGCTGTGAGAGACCCTGCGTCACCCCTGCTGTGAGAGACCCTGTGTCACCCCTGCTGTGAGAGACCCTGCGTCACCCCTGCTGTGAGAGACCCTGCGTCACCCCTGCTGTGAGAGACCCTGCGTCACCCCTGCTGTGAGACCCTGCGTCACCCCTGCTGTGAGAGACCCTGTGTCACCCCTGCTGTGAGAGACCCTGCGTCACCCCTGCTGTGAGAGACCCTGTGTCCACCCCTGCTGTGAGGACCCCGCGTCCACCCCTGCTGTAGAGAACCTGCGTCACCCCTGCTGTGAGAGACCCTGTGTCACCCCTGCTGTGAGAGACCCTGTGTCACCCCTGCTGTGAGAGAACCTGCGTCACCCCTGCTGTGAGAGACCCTGTGTCACCCCTGCTGTGAGAGACCCTGCGTCACCCCTGCTGTGAGAGACCCTGTCACCCCTACTGTGAGGGGACCCTGCTTCACCCCTGCTGTGGAGACCCTGGTCACCCCTGCTGTGAGAGACCCTGTGTCACCCTGCTGTGAGGGGACCCTGTGTCACCCCTGCTGTGAGAGACCTGTGTCACCCTGCTGTGAGAGACCCGTGTCCCCTGCTGTGAGAGCCCCTGTGTCACCCTGCTGTAAAGAGACCCGTGTCACCCCTGCTGTGAGAGACCCTGTGTCACCCCTGCTGTGAGAGACCCTGTGTAAACCCTTTGATGTGAGAGACCCTGCGTCACCCCTGCTGTGACAGACCCTGCGTCACCCCTGCTGTGAGAGACCCTGCGTCACCAATGCTGTGAGAGACCCTATGTCACCCCTGCTGTGAGAGACCCTGCTCACCCTGCTGTGAGAGACCCTGGGGTCACCCTGCTGTGAGAGACCCTGCGTCACCCCCTGCTGTGGAGACCTGCGTCACCCCTGCTGTGAGAACCCTGCGTCACCCTGCTGTGAGAGACCCTGTGTCACCCCTGCTGTGAGAAACTGCGTCACCCCTGCTGTGAGAGACCCTGTGTCACCCCTGCTGTGAGAAACTGCGTCACCCCTGCTGTGAGAGACCCTGCGTCCCCCCTGCTGTGAGGGGCCCCTGTGTCACCCCTGCTGTGAGAAACTGCGTCCCCCCCTGCTGTGAGAGCCCCTGCGTCACCCTGCTGTGAGAGACCCTGTGGTCACCCCTGCTGTGAGAAACTGCGTCACCCCTGCTGTGAGAGACCCTGTGTCACCCCTGCTGTGAGAAACTGCGTCACCCCGAATCCTCTGACCATAGCCACTTGCTGAGGGGAAGAGGAGGGCGGATAAAAGAGGGGGTGGATAAAGGTAGGGGGGTGGAGGTGGTAAATAGGAGGGGGTAAAGGAGGGATGTGGAAAAAAGGAGGGGTGGATAAAGGAGGGGGTGGATAAGGGGGGGTGATAAAGGAGGGGGGGATAAAGGAGGGGGTGGATAAAGGAGGGCGATAAAGGGTGGAGGGGTGGAAAATGGAGGGGGGGAAAATGGAGGGGTGGAAAATGAGGGGGTGGATAAAGGAGGGGGTGGATAAAGGAGGGGTGGATAAAGAGGTGGATAAAAGGAGGAATGGATAAAGGAGGGGGTGGATAAAGGAGGGGTGGGATAAAGGAGGGGTGGTTTAAAAGAGGGGGTGGATAAAGGAGGGTGGATAAAGGAGGGCGGGGAATAAAGGAGGGGGTGGATAAAGAAGGGGTGGATAAAGGAGGGCGTGGATAAAGGAGGGCGTGGATAAAGGAGGGCGTGGATAAAGGAGGGCGTGGATAAAGGAGGGCGTGGATAAAGGAGGGGTGGATAAAGGAGGGTGGATAAGGAGGGCGTGGAGAAAGGGAGGGCGTGGATAAAGGAGGAGATGGATAAAGGAGGGGTGGATAAAGGAGGGCGTGGATAAAGGAGGGCGTGGATGGAGAGGGTGGCTAAAGGAGGGGTGGATAAACGAGGGGGATAAAGGGGGCGCGGATAAGGAGGGCTAGAAAAAGGAGGGCGGGGGATAAAGGAGGGCGTGGATAAAGGAGGGCCGGATAAAGGAGGGCGTGGATAAAGGGGGGGCGCGGATAAAGGAGGGCGTGGATAAAGGAGGGCGTGGATAAAGGAAGGCGTGGATAAAGGAGGGCGTGGATAAAGGAGGGCGTGGATAAAGGAGGGCGTGGATGGAGAGGGTGGCTAAAGGAGGGTGGATAAAGGAGGGTGGATAAAGGAGGGCCGGATAAAGGGGGGCGCGGATAAAGGAGGCGTGGATAAAGGAGGGCGTGGATAAAGGAGGGCGTGGATAAAGGAGGGCGTGGATAAAGGAGGGCGTGGATAAAGGAGGGCGTGGATAAAGGAAGGCGTGGATAAAGGAAGGCGTGGATAAAGGAAGGCGTGGATAAAGGAGGGCGTGGATAAAGGAGGGCGTGGATAAAGGAGGGCGTGGATAAAGGAAGGCGTGGTAAAGGAGGGCGTGGATAAAGAGTGGAAAAAGGAAAGGCGTGGATAAAGGCGTGGATAAAGGAGGCGTGGAAAAGGAAGGGCGTGGATAAAGGAAGCGTGGAAAAAAGGAAGGCGTGGAAAAAGGAAGGGTGGATAAAGGGGGGCGGGATAAAGGAGGGGCGTGGATAAAGAGGCGTGGAAAAAGGGAAGGCGTGGATAAGGGGGGCGTGGATAAAGGAAGGGTGGATAAAGGAAGGCGTGGATAAAGGAAGCGTGGATAAAGGAGGGCGTGGATAAAGGAGGGCGTGGATAAA
>NW_026468546.1:0-13008 GCF_026875155.1 Cherax quadricarinatus | reverse complement strand
CCACTGAACCAGCCCAGGTACCACTGAACCATACAGTGTACCATAAAACCGTATATGAAAATTTATAAGGGGTTACCTGTATGTACCTCAACATTACCTTCAGAGAATATCTGGTAAGTGGTGGGATTAAATAGTATAAGTGTTTTTTCCTTGATGAATATATCCATGTGTAACCTACCTTCAGATTCTAGGGACCCACAAACTGAAAAAAACCAAGAATATTGTCCTAACTAAACCTAATGAAACACCACTACATCCCACTGATACAGCTAACAAGATAAACGACTTCTCAACCATAGGATGTAATCTCGCCAATAAAATCCCACATACCAATGCCCATGCCGGGGACTACCTAGATGGGAATTTCCCAAATTCCTTCTATCTTGCACCAACTGAGCCCACGGAAGTCACCGAGATTTTAAAGTCATTAAAAAATAACTCAGGGAATCTGTCTAATGTCCCACCATTACTGTACAAGTGAGCGGCCCATGTCCTTTCGCATGCTATTTCATTACTTTTTAGCAAGTCACTAGAAACTAGCACCTTCCCGAAACTACTCAAGATGGCAAGGGTTACACCAATACATAAAGGTGGTGACCCTACAGACTTAAACAACTATAGGCCAATATCAAACTTACCATTGCTATCCAAAATCTTTGAGAAACTCGTGCACAGGAGACTATATTCATTTATATCGGCACAAAACATACTCAACCCCTGCCAATTTGGATTCAGGAAAAAATAAAAGCACTAATGATGCAATCATAAAATGCTAGATCTGCTTTACACAGCATTGGAAAATAAGAAATATCCACTAGGAATTTTTATTGACCTAAGAAAAGCTTTTGACACAGTAGACCACGACATACTACTCCACAAACTTGACCATTACGGTATAAGAGGCCATGCACTTGCTTATTTCAAATCTTACCTTACTAATAGGTATCAGTATGTCACCATTAAAGACACAACATCAACAACACGGCCACTTGATACTGGAGTTTCGCAGGGAAGTGTCCTTGGTCCCCTGCTCTTCCTCATATACATCAATGATCTTCCATACTTATCCCAACACCTGAAACCCATTCTCTTTGCTGACGACACGACTTATGTCATCTCTCACCCTAATCTTGCCACCCTCAACACCATTGTTAACGAGGAGCTGATCAAAATATCGACTTGGATGACAGCCAATAAACTTACGCTTAACACTGACAAAACCTTCTATGTTTGGTAGCAGAGCAGGAGATGCACAAATTAACATTAAGATCGACAACACTCTAATTGCCGACATAATGAGGCAAATTCCTAGGCCTATACCTTGACAACAACCTGAATTTCAGCCCCCATATCCAACACATAACCAAAAAAGTATCCAAAACGGTTGTGATCCTCTCCAAGATACAATACTACGTGCCGCAAAACTGCCCTTCCGCACTATACCACTCACTTATTTATCCATACCTCACCTGTGCTTTTTGTGGTTGGGGATCAACTGCAGCAACACACCTAAAGCCAATAATACCCAACAAAAGCTGCAGTAAGAATAAATTCTAAACCCCCATCCTTGGCAACACCCCCCCCACTCTTCAACAGATCTTAAACTTACCCCCTGTGCAGTACATCCACCCCTTACTACTGTGCAATCTACATCTACAGGACCTTAAACTCCAATATCAACCTTAAACCTAAAACGCTTTCTTGATAGTTGTGACAGAACCCACAGGCATAACACCAGACACAAACATCTCTCGACTTTCCCCGTGTCCGACAAAACCTTTACAAAAATTCAATGTATGTCAAAGGCCCTAAAATCTGGAACACCCTACCTGAGAACTGATCGCTGCCTGACCACGGTCGAGTGAGGTTGTGCGCTGCACCCCTCTGCTGTTTCAGGCGGCTACCTTGTATCAACATGGCGCTGAGTGTGGAGGAGGCGCGTAAATACCATTGGTATTGAGCTGCTTCGTGGGGCGATTTCGCCCTCTTCAGTGCAAGTATTACTCCCAACAATCATCAGGGAGACCTATGGAATCCAGGACGATGAGGTGTATGGTGTAGCCTTGAATGGGGCTTATAGAATTTTCGTCAAATTAAATTTCCACGTCCGTGTATGAGTCTTTGGTGACGAGATTCCAAGACGTGAGTCTTGACGCTACTCCAGCTGGAAGGTGCGTTTGATCGACGTATCTCCCACTTTACGGGGGTTTTTAAGATACGTAATGTCCCTTTTTGAGGCAGATGAGGCTGACGTAAGGGTGTTTTTGAGACATATGGGACGATACATCTGGCACAAAAGGGCAAGTGGACGGCAGGTGCTTACATGGACGTCGGAGGGTACCTTTTCCCTGAAGATGACTCTGAGACTCCCATACCGTCTTACGTCGTGTTGGAGGACTTCAGGACGCAAGTTATGGTTATCGTATGCCGGACAATCTGCATCTCCCTAGAAAAATGACAGGATGGATAATGAGAACCTTCAAAACTAGGGAGGCCAAGCCCATGATGACACTCTTCAGGTCACTTGTTCTATCTAGGCTGGAATATTGCTGCACAACTAACAGCACCTTTAAAGGGCAGGTGAAATTGCCGACCTAGAAAAGGTACAGAGAACTTTCACGGCGCGCATAACGGAGAAAAAAACACCTCAATTTATTGGGAGCGCTTGAGGTTCCTAAACCTGTATTCCCTGGAGCGCAGGAGGGAGAGATACATGATTATATACCCCTGGAAAATCCTAGAGGGACTAGTACCGAACTTGCACATGAAAATCACCCACTACGAAAGCAAAAGACTTGGCAGACGATGCACCATCCCCCCAATGAAAAGCAGGGTGCCCACTAGCACGTTAAGAGACCATACAATAAGTGTTCAGGGCCCGAGACTGTTCAACTGCCTCCCAGCACACATAAGGGGGATTACCAACAGACCCCTGGCAGTCTTCAAGCTGGCACTGGACAAGCACCTAAAGTCAGTTCCGGATCAGCCGGGCTGTGGCTCGTATGTTGGTTTGCGTGCAGCCAGCAGCAACAGCCTGGTTGATCAGGCTCTGATCCACCAGGAGGCCTGGTCTCAGACCGGGCCGCGGGGGCGTTGACCCCCGGAACTCTCTCCAGGTAAACTCCAGGTAAACAGAGACGTACGTGCAGAATATGTGGGGCGTACGACCATATGGCGGCAGAGTGCGTGAAGCTGAGGAGGGCGCCAGCGCAAACTGGTGAAGCACCAGTTACCAGTGTGATAGCTGTTGAGAGCCCAGTGCGAAAGCAAGGGCCTGGGCGCTTGTGGAGTGAAGAGGTGGAGGATTCCAAAGAGGAGACTGGCATGTGTGAGGTAAGCTGTGATGTAAAAGGATCTGTTACTACACAAAGGAAAAGTACAGAAGTGCAAGTGCAGGAGGAGTGCAGGCTCTAGAGGAAGAGCTTCAGAAGTGTTAAGGACATTGACACCGCCTGCAGAGATGTTGTTCCTGAGCTGGTGAGGGGCACGGCGTTGCCTGTAGAGGAATGTAAGGACAAAAAACATAGCAGGGTTGACGGGCCAACTAGCAAGAGAGAGTTGTCGCCGTGTGCTGTGGAAGGGGGCCCGTGGTGGAGGTTGAGGTTCATCGTGAGGGAACCTCGAAGATAACATGGATGTAGAGGGCATCCGAGGAAGAGAGCGGCGGCGTCAGACCAGATGATGTCCTGACCGCCGGCGCAGAGGTCGGGGAGGAAGGACGAGCACTGTCAAAAGTAGTCATGATAAGAGGCATCGCAAAAAAGGGGGGGGGGTTGATGGTGTGAAGCCTTGTGCTGGCTCGGGGCAGGGGGGCCCTGGATGAATGAAGAGAGAGGAAGGGTTGGAAACTATAAAGGGCCTTAGGTGTATGACTGTGAACGTAAATGGACTGTGTAATTTAGTGTGAAGAAGGAATGGTTTCGAATGTTTTCTGTATAAATATAGGGTGGATGTAGTGTTCCTGCAAGAAACACAATTTCAAGGAGGGAAGAGTGCTTGGGGTGGAGGGGTTTTCAGGTCATGACTCTGCCATCTGCACGTCTGAAAGGTGGCGTGGGTATATTGATCAGGGGGGGCAAGCCCGTTTGTGTTGCTAAGAAGTCAGGGGGGGGGGGGGGGGAAGAATATTGCACGTGGAGGGGTGGTGGGATGGGGCAGAGGGTTTCTTTTGTGAGGTGTGTATGCACCAGCAGAAAATGATGTGAGGGTAAAAAGGGATTTTGTATGTGAAGAACTAGTTTTCTTCTTACGTGGGTTACCTACAGTGGCCGTCGTTGGTGGGGACTGGAACTGCGTTATTAGGAGGGCTGACGTGGAACCAAAAGGGCGGGGCACGTGTCGGCGGCCTTGCGAGACCTTTTGAGAGATATTCAGTTGCGGGATGCGGTTGGAGGAGGGGCGTGGAGGTAGAACACACTTTTGTAAGACGGGGTTACGTGCTAGGTTGGATAGGCTGTATTTTATCTCAAGGGGTTGGGTTGACATTTTCCGTACAATAGAAGTAGCTTATTCGGATATCGGGGGGTAGTACAGAGGTGGCGTGGGAGTCACTAGCAGGTATTTCTAAGGGTTATTGGAAATTAAATAAGTGTGTTAGGTGATGAGGAGGGGATAGAGGGATTTGCAACGCTGTGGGGGGGGGGTTAAGTGCAGAGAAAAATGGGGTAGAGGATGTGGTGATGGTGGGATGGTGTGGCTAAAGAACGGATTAAGCAATATTACGTAAAGGAAGGGAAACGTATCAATTCCTTTAAAATATGGGCTTGCTAACTATTTGGAGGATAGATTACGGGGTTGCTATGTAGGGGGGCGGTGGCGGGCAATTATCCCTGGATGATATTATGGCAATTAAAGGGGGGACTGCGTGAGGTACAGGATGAGAGGTTCCAAGCGGTGCGGGTACAGGCGGGGTGGAAGAGGTTTTTATGGGCGATAGACCTTCATCGTGCGTATTGCGTAGGCAGAAACAAAGACAGCAGGCAATGACTATTCATGGTTGGAGGTTCATGAGTCGATAGGAGGGTACAGGGAGGGGCAGGTCATACAAGCTACGGAAGGAATGGGGGCGTTTGTGACAAGGGGTATGAGAAGTACTGGCAACGAGAAGGGGGTAGAGGATGGGGTTTTAGAACAGGTGTGTGGAGTGTGGTATGTCGTTGCGTAACAGTGATAGGGAAGCACTGGGTGGGGAAATAACTGAGGGAGAAATATGGAGGGCTTTAAGTGGAATGCGAAAGGGCAAAGCACCGGAATTTGATGGACTCCCGGTGGGTTTTTTTATCAGCAGCATTGGGAATTAATGAGGCGTTTTTTGGTTAGGTTTATTAAATTGCATGAAGGAGAGAGGTGAGCTGGGTGAGAAGCAGGAAAAGGCTGTCGTTGTATTGGTACCGAAAGGTAAGGGGCAGCATACGCTTCGGATTACCGGGCGATCTCGTTTTTTAATGCGCAGATTATAAATTGTTTGCGAAGATTTTGGGAAATCGGGTCAAGTTTTGGGGTGGGGCGGGTAGTATCAAAAACTCAGTTTGGTTTGCCAGGGAGGTCCAGGGTGGAGGGGCAGGGGTTACTTAGGGATTCGTGGAGGCAAAAGGGGGGGGAGGGAGGGAGGTTTGGTGGCGCTCATTGGCAAGGGGCATACGATAGAGTGGATAGGAAAGCATTAAAAGCCATCCTAAGGGGTCAGGGGTTTGGGGATAAAATAGTGGGTTGGGTTGAGGCGTTGTATGGAGGTGCAATAGCGAGGGTACAGATTAATGGCGATTGGGTGAGAAGATTGTAATGGGTTAGGGGAATTAGGCAGGGGTGTCCTATGTCACAATTATTGTTTGCGTGCATACAGGACCCCTTTTATAGATTGGTGGAGCAGCGTATGTGTCACGTAGAGGGACCAGGGTGTGCGGTTGCGAGGGTTTGGCCAGTTTTAATTGGGTATGTGGATGATACAACTGTTCTGATCAGGGAGGGGATGTCAATGGACACATTAGACGGGGTAGTAAAAATGTTCGCAGGGGCAACTGGTATGAGGGTAAATTCAGATAAATCCATGGTTATGGGGTTAGGGGCTTGGGCCGATAGGGTTGATTGGGGTAGTGCAGTTGTGGGGAGGCAGGTGACTTCGTTAAAAATTTGCGGTCTGATTTATGCAGACGATCTAACTGTGGCACGCACGGAAAACTCGATTAGGAGGGTTAAAAAAGGATTCAGGGACGCTTGGGTGCATTGCGACCTTATCATTTGACCCTTGTGCAGCGTGCCATTGCTATTAATATCTTACTGTATAGCAAAGTATGGCACGTGGCAGCCGTGTTCCCATTAACTGGGCCGGCAATAACGAACATACTTAGGAAGGTTTTTAAATTCTTGTGGGGTTCGAGCTGTGATTGGATTAAAAGGGATTGGGTAATTTTTTTTACCTTTTAAAGTAAGGGGGGGCTGGGATTGCTGGACTTAAAGCGGAGGGTCAAATGTGTCTTCATTAAAAGGGAGGTGATGAGGGAAAGTGTGGGTGGGGGGGGTTTGGCCAGGAATCCATAACAGATTGCAATGGATGTATACAGGGGTTGAGTTGCATGAGTGTGAAACTGTGTTGAGGGCTCTGGCGTGGGATCGAGAGCCAGCAAAGGTTAAAATAGGTAGGTTGTGTAGATTGTTTAGCCGGGAGGGTTGTAGCGCCTGTAGAGGGAATTTTTCCCCCCTGTATGCATGGGGAAGTATATGGAATAGGTTGAGTAGGATGAGGTTGCAACCTCGTGTTCGGGATGTTATGTATCGTTTTCTGCCCCGGCATTTTACCGTCGGGTGTGGTTCTACGGGATAGACGCGGGCGTTGACGGGGGGAGTGTGGGATATGTGGTGGGGAGGAGTCGGCTTTTCATGTAGTATATTTTTGTGATGGACGAGGAGTGTCAAGGGGTGGCTAAATAGGGTGATAAATAGGATAGGAGGTAAAGGAATTTCTGTATTGAGAGCATTAAGTCTCGACGTGGGGGGTTGGGAGGGAAAATGTAATCAGAGCTGTGGGGTACATTATGCAGATTATATCTATATAGTGTGGGGATTGCGGGGAAACAGGTTACTGAGGTGAAGAGGGGGGTTTTTAGCGGTAACTTTCTATAAAACGGTAAAGCAGAAATAAGGAAATTTATGGGAGGGAGGTGGGTGAAGGGTTTTTCAGAGGGATATAGGCAACTTACGTTACAGGTTTTATTAGACTTGTAATATACGAGGGAGGGGAGGGTACGATTTGAAAGTGTTGCTGGGGTAGGGAAGTCATGGGTTTAAAACAGGGTCGCCTCCCCGGTAATGGATGACAACAAATGTTTGCGTGAGTGTTGGATGAATGATGCGTGAGTGAATATGTGAACCACGGTGCTGGCACCTGTGGAGCTGGCCAGTTTTTTTGTGTGACATGGACTATACACTATTCATATAGTACTCCTGTTCCTTCAAGGTAGTAGTGATGATGGATAAGGTATTCAAGGGGGGGGGGGTTGCCTACAAACACTGTGCATAGCAGTGGTAGGGCAGCATATTGATTGGGAAATGATGGACAGTTGCTTGTCCAGTGTGTTAGTATTATGTGTAGATAATATGCATATTATTTTTATGGGAGCGAGATGGGACTACATGCAAGTTGGACCTTGTTTCTATGAGAATTATTCTCTAACGCCTGATATGTGAAGGCTGATTGATCAACTGTGATCCATTCAAATTTGATTTATTATGTTATTATGTACAAGCAGTCTTAAGTCATATTATTTTTTTGTTGTTATCTATGTACATAGCAGTCATAAGTCATATGATGTGAGTTGTGTTTAGGTGCAGTTGTCACAAAAATTTTGTTTTTTTTTTTCTGTGTTAGGGAAGTATGTGGAATTTTTGTGTGTAGCCGCTACATGGCTGGGGTTTTTACTTTATACCTTTTGTATTCTGTGATGTTGTTCATAAAATACAGTCTTATTTATATACTATGTTGCATGAATAGGGTTTACATGCTAAGACTGCACATAAGTTGCCTTTGAGAGTTGACATTCAATATTGCAACCTTCTTAGAAAATTAAGCTTTTGGGTTTTTTTCACCAGGTTGAGGTGTCATTGTGTTAATAATGACAGTATCCCATTTAATTGTTATTAAAATTTTGTGTCTAAGATGTTACTGTATCACTCATGATAGTGTAATTCCTATGTATCCTTTAATGTTAAGTTAAGATGCAGTCAGGTTGGTGATGGTTATATTTTGCGGGAGGGGGGGGGTGAAATGTGTCAAAAGTTTCAGCCTTCACAGGTATATATCTGGTATAACTGGTGTATATGGTGTGTGGTATTAGGGTGTCAGAACACTTTGTCTGTTGTAATCATTTTTGTAAGGGTGAATTGGGAATTTTTTGATTTAACCCCATTATGTGTACCTTTAATATACTTTCCCCCCTTGTATTGTAATGTTTAAATAAAATATAAAAAAAAAAAAAACCTGAGAAAATCTAGAACTGCAGACACATTCATCACCTTCAAAACTACCATTTTAAAAAAATTTATCTCCCTGATAAACCCCATCAACTAACTACACGAATACCACCTGGTGGTTTTACACTTACACTCACTCACCCATTTGGGCCATAAACAAAATAAAAATCTCAATCTTAAAAAATTTAATTTCCCATGATACTCCAATACTGAAACTATGTACTGTGGCCAAAACAAAAAAGCATTCACAATTGCTAAACTCACAAACTATATTTAGTCACTTAGCCATAATACCAACTTACCTCATAATTTGTAATATTTTAAAATAAAGAATTAAACTAAGTCTGCCCGAAATGCCTAGCCATGCTAGGTGTTCTAGTGGTACACTCTGTAATGCCTAGCCATGCTAGGTGTTCTAGTGGTACACTCTGTAATGCCTAGCCATGCTAGGTGTTCTAGTGGTACACTCTGTAATCATTATTTAACTACATGTAAACCACACAATAACCAAATTCTGTAAATTCAACATTGTAATCCTTATAGAGAATAAACTTCATACAAGTAATCTCATTGTGAGACAACAACCATACTGTTTACCGTAGTCACCCCGTGTAGACATGTAAGAAAACTTAACCACCTCTGGTCACTGCAGGTGGTCCCTTCGACCTCACAATCATATCCATATCTATCCGAGACCAGTATAAATTGGATAGCACCGGCAAGTACAAGTACGGCGCTACTAATTAATTGTGGACTGTATAGATTATATTAGTTTACCTGAAAGAAGGGGGTGGGGGTAGGTTACACATGGATATATTCATCAAGGAAAAAACACTTATACTATATAATCCCACCACTTACCAGATATTCTCTGGTGGTGACATAAAGTGCTGGATCACTCATAACCTATCCAATTACAACATAACTAACTGGCCAATATCAGTCTGCTATAACTAGAAGGGTTACTTAACTGTGGGTGATTGATACTCCTTATTTCCTCCATTCACCATCTCATTTCGATGACTCACGAAATCATAATTTATTTATTTATTTATTTATTTATTTAATTACAATTTTAGCACACATACAGAGGTACAAAAAATACAGGTAAGAGCAGCATGCCAAAGCCACTTATATGCATAGCATTACGGGCTGGCTTAAAATTAACTTAAGATTAACTAAGCAATGATGAAATCAGTGATAAAACATTATTGTAAACAGATAACAATAAAACACAAATGAGTATTACAAAGACAGGTCATATGGTTGCTTGCATTGTTGTACATTCAGTCGTATGGAGTATTCTGTTAGGTAGTGTATTTAAAAAATAATAAAGTTAGATTGGGTTTTAGGTTTAACATTTATGTGATATAATTGTGAGAAACAATTTATAAGGACACGATTGCAAACAAACCATACCACGGGCGGGATTTGAACCCGTGGTCAGAGAGTCTCAAGACTCCAGACGATCGGGTTAAACACTGAACCAGTACAGTGTACCACTGGACCAGTACAGTGTACCACTGAACCAGTACAGTGTACCACTGAATCAGTCCAGTGTACCACTGAACCAGTGCAGTGTACCACTGAACCAGTACAGTGTACCACTGAACCAGTACAGTGTACCACTGAACCAGTACAGTGTACCACTGAACCAGTACAGTGTACCACTGAACCAGTACAGTGTACCACTGAACCAGTACAGTGTACCACTGAACCAGTACAGTGTACCACATACCAGTTTCAATGTACCACTGAACCAGTACAGTGTACACTGAACCAGTCCAGTTTAAACCACTGGACCCAGCACGGTTTCCACTGAACCTGTCCAGTGTACCACTGGACCAGTACAGTGTACCACTGAACCAGTACAGTGTACCATTGAAAACCCGTCCAGTGCACCACCGAACCAGGTCCAGTGTATCACTGGACCAGTACAGTGTACCACTGGACCAGCACAGTGTACCACTGAACCTGTCCAGTGTACCACTGGACCAGTACAGTGTACCACTGAACCAGTACAGTGTACCATTGAACCAGTCCAGTGCACCACCGAACCAGTACAGTGTACCACTGGACCAGTACAGTGTACCACTGGACCAGTACAGTGTACCACTGGACCAGTACAGTGTACCACTGGACCAGTACAGTGTACCACTGGACCAGTACAGTGTATCACTGGACCAGTACAGTGTACCACTGGACCAGTACAGTGTACCACTGGACCAGTACAGTGTACCACTGGACCAGTACAGTGTACCACTGGACCAGTACAGTGTACCACTGGACCAGTACAGTGTACCACTGGACCAGTACAGTGTACTGGCCCGTGTCCTAACACAAGCCCTGTCAAATGTCCTGAAGTGTCAGGACACTTGTCCTGCCCAATAATAACAACAACAACAACAACAACAATAACAAAACAACAATAATAATAATAATAATAATAATAATAAATAATAATAATAATAATAATAATTAAATTTACGACCAGTACATGTACAGGGTATACCAGTACATGAAAAGCAGGGGTGTCACTAGCACGTTAAGAGACCATACAATAAGTGTCAGGGGCCCGAGACTGTTCAACTGCCTCCCAGCATACATAAGGGGGATTACCAACAGACCCCTGGCAGTCTTCAAGCTGGCACTGGACAAGCACCTAAAGTCAGTTCCTGATCAGCCGGGCTGTGGCTCGTACGTTGGTTTGCGTGCACCAGCAGCAACAGCCTGGTTGATCAGGCTCTGATCCACCAGGAGGCCTGGTCACAGACCGGGCCGCGGGGGCGTTGACCCCCGGAACTCTCTCCAGGTAAACTCCAGGTCCAGATACAAGGTATACCAGTACATGTACAAGGTATACCAGTACATGTACCTGGAGTTTACCTGGAGAGAGTTTCGGGGGTCAACGCCCCCACGGCCCGGTCTGTGACCCGGCCTCTGGTGGATCAGCGCCTGATCAACCAGGCTGTTGCTGCTGGCTGCACGCAAACCAACGTACGGCCACAGCCGGGCTGATCAGGAACTGCCTTTTGGTGCTTTTCCAGTGCCAGCTTGAAGACTGCCAGGGGTCTGTTGGTAATCCCCCTTATGTGTGCTGGGAGGCAGTGGAACAGTCTCGGTCCCCTGACACTTATTGTATGGTCTCTTAACGGTAGTGACACCCCGCTTTTCATTGGGGGGATGGTGCATCGTCTGCCAAGTCTTTTGCTTTCGTAGTGGTGATTTTCGTGTGCAAGTTCGGTACTAGTCCCTCTAGGATTTTCCAGGTGTATATAATCATGTATCTCTCCCTCCTGCGTTCCAGGGAATACAGGTTTAGAAACCTCAAGCGCTCCCAGTAATTGAGGTGTTTTATCTCCGTTATGCGCGCCGTGAAAGTTCTCTGTACATTTTTAGGTCGGCAATTTCACCTGCCTTGAAAGGTGCTGTTAGAGTGCAGCAATATTCCAGCCTAGATAGAACAAGTGACCTGAAGAGTGTCATCATGGGCTTGGCCTCCCTAGTTTTGAAGGTTCTCATTATCCATCCTGTCATTTTTCTAGCAGATGCGATTGATACAATGTTAGGGGTCCTTGAAGGTGAGATCCTCCGACATAATCACTCCCAGGTCTTTGACGTTGGTGTTTCGCTCTATTTTGTGGCCAGAATTTGTTTTGTACTCTGATGAAGATTTAATTTCCTCATGTTTACCATATCTGAGTAATTGAAATTTCTCATCGTTGAACTTCATATTGTTTTCTGCAGCCCACTGAAAGATTTGGTTGATGTCCGCCTGGAGCCTTGCAGTGTCTGCAATGGAAGACACTGTCATGCAGATTCGGGTGTCATCTGCAAGGAAGACACGGTGCTGTGGCTGACATCCTTGTCTATGTCGGATATGAGGATGAGGAACAAGATGGGAGCTAGTACTGTGCCTTGTGGAACAGAGCTTTTCACCGTAGCTGCCTCGGACTTTACTCTGTTGACGACTACTCTCTGTGTTCTGTTAGTGAGGAAATTATAGATCCATCGACCAACTTTTCCTGTTATTCCTTTAGCGCGCATTTTGTGCGCTATTACGCCATGGTCACACTTGTCGAAGGCTTTTGCAAAGTCTGTATATATTACATCTGCATTCTTGTTATCTTCTAGTGCATTTAGGACCTTGTCATAGTGATCCAATAGTTGAGACAGACAGGAGCGACCTGTTCTAAACCCATGTTGCCCTGGGTTGTGTAACTGATGGGTTTCTAGATGGGTGGTGATCTTGCTTCTTAGGACCCTTTCAAAGATTTTTATGATATGGGATGTTAGTGCTATTGGTCTGTAGTTCTTTGCTGTTGCTTTACTGCCCCCTTTGTGGAGTGGGGCTATGTCTGTTGTTTTTAGTAACTGTGGGACGACCCCGTGTCCATGCTCCCTCTCCATAGGATGGAAAAGGCTCGTGATAGGGGCTTCTTGCAGTTCTTGATGAACACAGAGTTCCATGAGTCTGGCCCTGGGGCAGAGTGCATGGGCATGTCATTTATCGCCTGTTCGAAGTCATTTGGCGTCAGGATA
>NW_026468545.1:0-12208 GCF_026875155.1 Cherax quadricarinatus | reverse complement strand
CCCTCTTTGCTACTGTAAATAAAGCATTACCACATGTGGCATGTGTGTGTGTGTGTGGGTGTGTGTGTGTGTGTGTGTGGTGTGTGTGGTGTGGTGTGGTATGAGTGTGTGTTGTTGAGTGTGGTGTGTGAGAGTGTGTGTGAGTATGAGTGTGTGTGCGTGTGTGTATGATTTTGTGTGTGTGTGTGTGTGTGTGTGTGTGTTTATGTGTGTGTGTGTATGAATTTGTATGTGTTGTGTGTGTGTGTGTGTGTGTGTGTGAGAGAGAGAGAGAGACTCAGCAATCAACATTTGAAACCAATAACTCATCCCAGTTTGCCCGGGTGTGGAAGTGTGAATTGCTCATTACTCTAAAATTTGTTCATGATTGCGCCATGTATAAACTAATAACCATTCTTACAGTATTCATTCCCTTTGTAACTTGTGAGTTCATTACCTTTGTAATTGTGAGTTCATTACCTTGTCCCTAGTTTCAGCCATCAAAACTTTGGAGCCCGGTCCCTGGACCCATTGTGTACCTCTGTAATCTGTAAATACCTTTGTAACTTGTAATGATTGTGACTAGACCTACCTGGAGTTCATTACCTTTGTAAATTGTGAGTTCATTACCTTTGTAAATTGTGAATTCATTGCCTCTGTAACTTGCTCAGCTATCAAAACTTTGAGGCCCAGTCCCTGGACCCATTATGTACCTCTGTAATCTTTTGACTACCGCCCACAGGATGGGTATGGGGTGCATAATAAACATATTAAACTTAATTAAACTTAACAGGAAGAAACAATGTTTTCCCTTTTGTCTGATTATGATTTTACTAATGATTAGTAAAGGTAAATGGTAGTAATGGAAATACACGCTTGCGAGGGAGAATTGTGAGTGACCTCACCTTGAGAAGGAAGGCAGTGATGACGCGGAAGGAAGGTCTGCTGGCGGGGTCGTAATTCCAACAGCGTTGCATTATACTGAGCAGTGCTGGAGGACAGTCCAGGGGGTGAGGCAGTGTCAGTCGCTGCTCTACCACCAGGCGTACTACCTCGTCGTTGGTGTTGTTCTGGAGGACACAGACACGGTACATGTACAAGGACACAGAAATCGGTACATGTACAAGGACAAAAACTCGGTTTCATGTACAAGGACACAGAAATCGGTACATGTACAAGGATACAGACTCGGTACATGTACAAGGACACAGACTCGGTACATGTACAAGGACACAGACTCGGTACATGTACAAGGACACAGACTCGGTACATTTTAAAAAGGACACAGACTCGGTACATGTACAAGGACAAGAGCTCGGTACATTTACAAGGACACAGACTCGGTACATTTACAAGGACACAGACTCGGTACATGTACAAGGACACAGACTCGGTACATTTACAAGGACGCAGACTCGGTACATTTACAAGGACACAAACTCGGTAGGTACCTGAGTGTTAGTCGACTAACACACAGGTACCTACTTACTGCTAGGTGAACATAGACAGCAGGAGTCCTGAGGAAACACGTCCTAATGTTTTCCACCCGTACCGGTGATCGAAACACGGACACTTAGTGTGTGAACTGAGTGCGCAAACCAACCGATGGATAGGTAGGCACACCTTTTCTTACCTATGAATCTATCTTCATCCAACGAACTGGATCTATCCTCCCATTTCCTGGATAGAACGTAAGTGCCTTCTATCCTCCTCCCACCCAAAGTTCTCTGTACTGTCCCCCCTCAAGGAGGGTTCCTTGATGTTTGGGGAGGGGCCTTCTTGATTTAGGGAATTGGATCTGTGCTCCAGTTCCCCCAATTAAGCCTGAATGCCTTCCACATATCCCCCCCCCCCCCAGGCGCTGTATAATCCTCCGGTTTAGCGCTTCCCCCTTGACTATAATAATAATCTGTACTGTCCGCTGACTCTGCTGTCTCGATGTTTAGTCACCTCTTTGATAGAGACACTGGGCGCGAAACGTTTTTAAGTTAAGATACCTCATGGAAGCAATAAAATTGAATAAGGATTCATTACAAGGGTTCTATTTAAAAAAGGGGATCTTGGTAAGGCGACCCACGAAGGTAAGGTTTACCCCTCACGGGTATGGTGACCTACCTTGTAAGGTCTGACGCCCCTGGTGCCATCTCCCACAAGAGGACCCGTAGCTCCGACTCCTCTGGCTGTTGTATACATGACTGGAGACTTTCTGGCCCCACCATGAACTGGCATCATGGCGCGGCCCTCTGTCCTAGAGGGTTGAAAATTTGATGTTTACAAACAGAAGTGCTGTTACCCCTTTGTGGCTTAGCGCTTTTTTTGATTATAAAATAATAAAAAACAGAAGTAAAAACTGGGTGAACGGGGGGATCAAAGTTTCATTCCGGGGGGCTGAAGAGCCGGGGGTTTAAGCGCGTATATTGGGTATAATAGGGAAGAGAAAAAAATAGCAGTGGAGAGTAGGGGGAAATGGAATGTTGGGGCAGCGTCATTCCGGGGGGCAGTGTCCAGCCTGGGACACGTCCGCCCGGGACAGCGTCCACCCCTGGGCCGTGTCCAGCCCTGGGACGCGTCCAGCCCGGGAACACGTCCGCCCTGGGACAGGTCCAGCCCTGGGACGCGTCCAGCCCTGGGACAGCGCCCACCCTGGGACAGTGCCCAGCCCTGGGACACCCCAGCCCTGGGACAGCGTCCAGCCCGGACAGCGTCCACCCCGGGGACGCGTCCCCCCCGGGACAGGTCCAGCCCCGGGGACAGCGTCCACCCGGGGACAGGTCCAGCCCTGGACAGCGCCCCACCCTGGGACAGCGTCCAGACCTTCACTCCCTGTAAACCTTCATTTCCTTATCTTACTTCAGCCCTGATTATTCTCCTACCCTAAACCCTTTGACCGTTACGGATTTTAGCATTTCCCATAGTTAAGATGAAAAGGTTTCACCGTTTTCCCGTAAAAATACTTTATAACCAAGGTGTATTTCTCTCAGTAAAAACCCCCCCCCTTAGAGCTTTTTTACCAAAAGGTTTTCAAATTAATTCATCTCGTTAAAAAGGGGGCAGGACCTTTAACCTTCCATAGGTGGGTTTTTCAAACCCAATTTTCTTAATTGCGGTTACCAAGGCACTGCCTCACCCTTCCAGTTTAGAAAGGAGGCTCCTGGAAGCGAAATCCCCATTTGAGTGTGGCTTTGGCAGAAGCTTTTCCCTTTGGCCCCAGGCCCTGTAAACCGTCTGGGCCAAAATTCCCCTCATCCCCTCTGTTGCCTTCTCCCATCCCAAATTTTCGAACGAAGGTGAAGAACGTAAAAAAAAATTACGGGCCCTTTTTTCTTTGGCAGGCCTTCCCCCCTAAACTTCTAGCAAAATATTTGAAATATTTTAAAAGACCCCCTTGAATAACTTTTTTACGGCCAGAAATCCAGATCTAGGGCCGAATGCCCATCTTTTGTGCCGACAACCATTTAATACATCTTGCAGTCAACCTCCATTTGCCTTAATTGTAAGAAGCTCACCCTTCGTACTCCCGCCGTTGCCGGGTCTATTTAAATGAACGTGAAATGTTGCCTCAAAGGGCAGAAGGCTCCCTTTGCATGGCAGTTACTCATCTCCCCCTCCAAGGGAACTCCCCCTGTTTCTTTTCTCGTTTTCCAAACGCCCCCCCTTCTGGGGTCCATCTTCTGCACCCTCCTTGTTGTTACCCCCCTCCCATAACTACGGCTTTAAATCCTTTTGCTGTCCTTGGCTCTGACGCCCCCGACTACAACTCATCTTTTTCCAATTTTCGCGTCCTTCCTAAAAACCCCCCAGACAAGCCCCGTACACCCTAATCCCAATCGCCCCTTACTCAGAAGTCCAAAAAATCCCTTTGCTCAAACTTCTTTGCCCCTTCCTTCCCCTTCTTCCGCCTCCAAAACCCTTTACCTTTCCAGTCTCTGTACCTAGTTCTTCCCCTCTTCTGGTCTATTAAAGTGTGGAGTTTCCCCCCCCCTCCTCGTATTTATGCCTTTTTTCCACCCCCTCCCCCCCAATTTTTCTCCTCTTCTGTCACCTCCCAGGTTTCTGCCTCTTCTGTCCCCCCCCAACTTCATCTCCAGCCCCTTACATTTTTCCCCCCCCTCTATTTTGGTCAGTCCTTACTGTCCCAATCTTTACTACCCCCCCTCCTCCTATCTCCAATATGGTCCCCCATACATCTTTGAATTCAGAAACACTTAAACCATTTCAGAATATATTGCAGGACAAAAATTTTAATGGACACTGATTCACTTCCTGTTCCTTTTTCCCTCTCCTCCTTGTGGCTTCGCTTTTTTTTGATTATAATAAAATAATCTTCCCTCTCCTCCATTTCCAACCCCTTTCTTCGAAACGCTCCTTTCCTTCGCTACTTAACTCTTCCAATGCCACCACACTTACTTTTCTAACCCCTCTACCCCGTGGGGCCTTTACCTAAAATTCCCTGTATTTTCTTTCATCGCCAATCATGGCTTTTTACATGGAATTCCGCGGCCTCAGGGGTAATGGGGGTGAGCTTCAGTGTTGCCTTTCCCCGGGTTTTCCCCTGTTGGGGGTTGCTTACAAAAACCCAAAAATTAAACTCGGTGTTTTCCAACCTATTCAGGGCTATAATTTATTGTATTCTTCGGTCCTTTCTCAGATGGGACCTTTAATGAAAGTGCCCTTCTTCTAGCAATGATATTCCGTACTGCAACTTTTTTGTCCATACATCGCTGCTTCACGCAGCCCGTATCCACTGAAAATTTTTTACAATTTTTTCTTTATATCCTCTCCTTTCAGCTTTTCTATACCGACTTTGTTTTCTTGTTTCATCCTTACCACCCCCACTTCTGTTATTTGGGTGTTTTTAATGCCCACCTTTTCCTCGGGGGGGGGTCTCTTTGTGACTCACGTGGCATTCAGTTGGAGGTTTTCTTGCCCTCCCCCCCTCCTGTTTTAAAACGGGACTCCACCCCTTTTGATCCTCGTACTCAACTCTCTCTTGCACGATCTATCAGTCTGCTCTTCCCCCCCCCTGCACTAGACTTTTTACTGGTCTGTTCTACCCGACTTAATTCAGCGATCATTTTCCCATCATTCTTACTTCCCCTTCCTATTCACCACCTTTCCGAGCCCTCGCTGGCAGTTTGATCGGGGGCAAATTGGGGTCAAAATCCACCTCACGTTTTTGGAGGTTTCCCTTTTTATCCTCCATTGATGGCCTCCTACCATCTTTCGACTCAGTTATAAACCCCACTTCTCATTCTATACCCCCAAAACCCCAGGCAGGATTCTCAGAAGTGCGTGCCTTGGGGTTTTTCCCGCTTGTGCTCGTGCAGTACGTTTGAAGCGTGCTGCATGGGGCAGGTACCGGACAATGAACCGCGAGAACTTCTTATTTTAAGCGAAACGTGCGATCGCTCCCGTGTCATCCCCTAAGCTAAACGCACTTTTGGCGAGACATGTTTCCACCATCACCTCGCTTCTTTTAGAGTGCACTGGAAAAAAGGAGGAAATGAGTGGTAAATACTCTCCTGACCCCGCCCTGTTCTAGGGGCGTGGTTTGAGTAGCAAACCCTCTCCACGTTGCCATTGAATTGGCACACATCTGGTCCTATTTCCCCCAGGGCCCATCTATGCCCCCCGTTTTTTCCTCAAAGCGCCAGAGATTTGTGCCCTTGGGCTTTTCTTTTCTCAGAGAAGAACAGTATAATGGCCCTTTTACACTTCAAGAACTGGAGGCAACGCTTCACTTGCCGATCATCGGCAGCTGGGCCTGACGACATTTATATTCGTATGTTACAACATTTTTCATCGGTCACCCTTGTAGTCCTTTACACCTCTTTTAATCTTATTTGGGCACAAGGGTTCTTCCCCAGCTTTGGAAAACTGCCATTGTTCTTCCTTTCCCCCCAAACCGGGGACTACTGGGCATGATGCCCCCATATGCCCCATCGCTCTTTTAGTGCGTTTGCAAAATGATGGGAAAGTCTCGTAAATCGACGTTTAATGGGTATTTAAGACACACAAAAGTCTCTCCGCTAGTCAATATGGCTTTGTAAGGGTCGTTCTAAATAGACCCCTTACTTCGCTTGGATACTTGCGTAATCCTTTGCGAATAATCACTAGTTATTTTCCCCTATTTTTGACCCTTTAGAAGGCATATGACACAACTTGGAGGTAAAAATTTTTTGGCCCGGCCCATTCCTTAGGCCCCCCGAGGCAAACTACCATCCTTCCCTTAAGAACTTTTTAACTGACAGACATTTCCGGTTCGAGTCAATAAAGTTCTTTTCCCCGGGCTTCGTCCAACTGAAGGGGTCCCTCAGGGGTGTTTCTAAGCACAAAAACCTTTTTCTCCTTCTATAAAAGTTTGGCCTCTTTCTTCCCCCCAATGTTTGGTATCACCTATGTTGATGACTTCGCTTTGCTTGTGCAGGGGCTGACTGTCATCTTATTGCATTTCTCTCCACATGCGGTGACCGTGTTTCCACTTGGGCCACCACCAGGGTTTAAATTTTCAAATACCAAAAATCACCAAATTACTTTCACTAGACCTCTGTTATCTCCCCACATCCCTTTTTACCTCTATGGGTCCCGTTCCCCCAAGGATACAGCAGGTTTCAGGCCTTCTCCCCTTTACCCTCGGTTACCTGGAAACCTCACATAACCCCTTTTGAAGGCAATTTGTCACAGGCCCCGGTAAACTTCTTAAAAACCCCGCTCATCTTTTCCCGGGGGGCTGTTGCGAACTCTGCTTCGCCACAATTCAGCCCTCGTTTTATCGAAACCGATTTTTGGGGACCAGATTTATTTCCGCGGCCTCTCCGCTACTCCCTTTTAGCCTTAACTCTATCCATCCCAAGGGTTTTCGTTTTTGGCCCCCTTTGGGCTTTCCCTTTTCCCCCGTTGAGAGCCTCTAGCAGAAGCGAATGTTCCTCCCTTTTCTGATCGCCCGGGTGCCCATTGCCTTGCTACTATGACGCTCTCACGATCTACCCAAACCTTCCATTTATAAAATCGTCCCGATTATAGACATTCTTTATTTCGTTCGCCGCCCCCCGTTTTCCGTCCCTTTTCTCTTCCCTACATTCACTCTTGCTTCCCCTTCAGTTACCACCTTTATATTTCATGTAGCACCATTTTTTCCCCACCCCCCCGGGAAATTCCAGCTGTTCGGGGCTGTTCTTTCTCACTCCCTTGCTCGAAAGCTCAACGCCTACGGTGGTTCCCCCCTCTTTTTCTTGATCACTTCCATTCCCCTTTTCATGCCCCTGCTGTGTACACGAAAGGCTCTGTTTCAGACGGGGGTCGGATTTTGCACATGTTTCCGGACAGCGCGTGCGGGGACATTTACTATCTTCAGTACATTTTTACTGCTGAACTGTATGCCATTTTTGCAGCATTTTTCGATCGCATCTAGCATTCATCATTTGTAGTGTCTCAACTCCCTTAGTGCTCACGCTATACGAAAAATTTGATACTCTCATCCCCTATTCTCCGTATCCAACTTTTCTACGCCTATCTTACCAAACATAAAAATATTGTTTTTTGTTGGGGGGCCCTGGTCATGTCGACATACAGGGGAATGAAAAGGCAGAACTGCTGCGCGGGCAGCAGTACATGACCTACCCAAATTTCCCCATCGAGGGTTCCCATTTCTTGTATTTTGCTACAATAGTACCCACCTTTGCCCCGTTGGGAACAACGTTGGTCAACTCTGCTCGTAACAAACTTTTTCTATTAAACCCAGCAAGGTTTGGCCGTCTTTTTGTCATCAGTGCCGAGGGTTTGGGAGACCACTCTCCCCGCCTTGCATTGGCCACACTCGTCTTACTCATGGGGATCTCAGGAAAAGGGACCCCGCTCCCCTCTGTGACAGTGTCAAAATTTTCCAGTATCGATTGCCACATTCTGTTAGACTGCCCTCCTATCAACGAGCACGCAGAATTTTTCCTCCAACGTCGTCTTCGTTTAAATACTCTCTCTTTTACCTTCCCCTTTTTGCTGTGGACCCTCCTTTAATCCCCGACCTCTCATTGACTTTTGACAACGACTGATTTACTCCACAAACTCTATGATACTTTTCGCACTCCCCCCCACCCTTTCTGGTTCAGTCTTTGCTGCCCCCTTTACCCTTTCACCATCCACTCCCCGCGTTATCCGTAACCTTTACTCATTTTATCTCCCTTTTTTTCCCCCGATGCCCTCGCTTCCTTCCTGCCCTGCAGCGCTGTATGTCCTTTGGTTACGCTTCTTTTGGGTTAAAAATAATAAAATAATCATGTGTAAACCCCCCCTTAGTAAATAATAAAAAAATAATAATAAAATAATTAATAAAAAATCTTTTTTTCTACAAGTCTGTGGCAACGTCTGCTGTCATGTCTTTTCTTCTCCCTTTTTTTGTCCCTCAAGGGAAGGTTCCCTTATGTTGGTGAGGGGCCTCTTATTTTTTGGGAATTGGATTTTGCTCCCGTTCCCCGAATTAAGCCGAATCCTTCCCCCATCCCCCCCCCCAGGGGTGTATAATCCTTGGGTTTAACGCTTCCCCCTTTTAAAAATTAAAAATCTCCCTTGTAGTACCATAAAATTGTTATCACAAAAAATGATGCTAATAACATATGTTATCACCACCTTAAAACCCCGGTTATCTTTTGTCCCCAATCACCTGTAGCACCACCAACACCTGTAACACCACCATTTTTATCTTGTCACCACCACCACCTATAACACCACCCCATGTTTTCTTGTCACCCCCCCACCCCTATAAAACCCCCCAAAAACCCCGTTATCTTGGCACCACCACCACCTTTTAAAACCCCCCCATTTTTTTTGTGCACCACCACCACCTTAAAAACCCCACCCTGTTATCTTGTGCACCACCACCCCCCAAAACACCACCACCATGTTACTTGTGCACCCCAACCCCCTGTAACATCACTTCTTCCCAAAAAAATCTGATTGCAAACACCCCCATTGCTTCACAACACCCTTTACCATCGTCCAGTACCCGGACCCATGGGGTCACCTTCCGTTTAGTTGCCCTTTCACTTCCAGTTGCAGTTTTTAAAACAAATGACCTGTACTACTGTCCCCGCCCCCTTATTTAGAACCAGGTCACCCCCCTTCTGGGGGTCCCAAATTTTTTGGCCCCTATGGCTGGGTATAAACCTAGTCGTCACCTAACCCACCCGCTGGCACTAATTTCGTCACCTAAACCTCACCCCCCTTTAACCCTCACACCATACGTCACCTAACCTCACCTGCTGGGGTCATCAGCACCTAGTACGTCACCTAACCTCACCTGTTTGAGAGGTCACCTCTGTGGTTCTTGAGGTAGGTTCTGAGGTCACCTTGCTCCATTAGTTCCATAACCACGTAGACGGGGGCGTAGTCCCCTACTACACCTAGCAGCGAACCCCGTGATGGCACTCTATATCCCTGTCAAGGATGAGAAAGATGGTTATTGTGAAGGATGAGAAAGATGGTTCCTGTCAAGGATAAGAAAGTTTGTTCCTGTCAAGGATGAAAAAGATGGTTCCTGTCAAGGCAGAAAAAATTTTTCCTTCAAGAATTGCCTATGGAGAATCTCTTTCTCCTCTGACACACACACCACACCACACACACACACACCACACACCACACACACACACCAAAAAACCCCACACAACCACCACCACACCAACACACACACCAGACACACACCACACCACACACACCACACACCCCAACACACACCACACCACACACCAGCACACACACACCCACCAGACACACACACACACTCCAACACACACACACAAAACAATCACACACACACATACACCGATCAGTGGTAAACAAAAGTGACAATTATAGACCAATCTCGTCACCTGAAAAATATACAGTTTAAGAGAAAACATGGCCAGTGAATATATAAACAATATTCAGTGGGGAAAAAATACCGGGAATATAACACCTATAGAGGTTTAAAAAAACGTGCTTTCGTAGATATACCAAGTGAAATTTTCAAGTGAACAGTAAAACTTGCAGCATGACCTACCCCAACACTCTCATCATTACCCTGCCCCCTCCACGAACTCCCAAGACCCTTGCGAATTAAACGCTTCTGGGAACTAAATCATCTGTATAACGAAAACTAATTGTAAACCAAAAATTACACAAACTCTTCGTTGTAAGATAAACAATGGTAATGATTACGTACTTTACGCCAGAGGTCAGATGTTTAAACAATTACAACAGCAGATACAATAACTGTTGATTACCCCCAAAAAAAAGCGTAAAAAACGCAGTATAACTGATGGAAATCCGGCAGATGGGTGAATATTTTGACTGATTATTTTCTGTGGTAAATTTTAGCAAATTTTGGGATAGTTTTAGGGTGTTGTTTATCAGTGTATATACACTGAGAGGTGAGTATCTTAGTGTATAACACTGAGAGTTGAATATCTTATTTGTATTTAAAAATGGAAGTGATGTATCTAGTGTATAAAACCCCGAGAGGTAGATATCTTAGTGTATATATAACTGAGGTGATGTATCTCAGTGAAATTATACACTGAGAGGTAAAGTGTATCTCAGTGTAATACACTGAGAGTGAGTGTATCTCAGTGTATTACATGAGAGGTGAGTATCTCAGTGTATAAAACACTAAAGAGGTGAGTATCATAGTGTAATACACTGAGAGGTGAGTGTATCTCAGTGTATTTTACACTGAGAGGTGAGTATCTTATTGTATAACACTGAGAGGTGAGTATCTTAGTGTATAATACACTGAGAGGTGAGTATCTTAGTGTATATACACTGAGAGGTGAGGGGTAATCTCAGTGTATATACACGAGAGGTGAGTATCTTAGTGTATATACACTGAGAGGTGAATATCTTAGTGTATATACACTGAGAGGTGAGTATCTTAGTGTATATACACTGAGAGGTGAGTGTATCTCAGTGTATATACACTGAGAGGTGAGTATCTAGTGTTATACACTGAAGTAGGAATTCAGTCATATGCACTGAGAGGTGAGTGTATCTCAGTGTATATACACTGAGAGGTGAGTGTATCTCAGTGTATATACACTGAGAGGTGAGTGTATCTCAGTGTATATACACTGAGAGGTAAGTATATCTCAGTGCATATACACTGAGAGGTGAGTGTATCTCAGTGTATATACACTGAGAGGTGAGTATCTAAGTGTATGATAAATTAGACACATGTGCAACTCTTGGTATCTTTATTGAGGAAACGTTTCGCCACACAGTGGCTTCATCAGTCCATACAAAGGAGAATCTTGAAGAACAGGAGGAGAATGAGGTAATCAGTCCCTCAACCTTGAGTCGATGTGGTCAGTCCATCAATCTTGAATAGAATAACGCATACGTTCGGAGGACTTATAAAAACCGTTGGTAAAGGTGCAGCAGTCATAGGTGGTGTAACATTTGGCAAGGGAATTCTTCGCTTGCCTAATTCTTGGGCACGACCTACTTTCCACATTGAACAAATGTGACACCGCCTATGACTGCTACACCTCTCCTGCCCTAACGGTTTTATAAGCTGCTTCCTTGCTCATATGCCGTATTCTATTCAAGATTGATGGACTGACCACATCGACTCAAGGTTTTAGGGACTGATTACCTCATTCTCCTCCTGTTCTTCAAGATTCTCCTTTGTATGGACTAATGAAGCCACTGTGTGGCGAAACGTTTCCTCAATAAAGATACCCAAGAGTTGCACATGTGTCTAATTTATTAACATGTCGGTTTCCCCTGAACCATTCATCTAACCCAAAACTAAGTGTATATACACTGAGAGGTAAGTGTGTCTCAGTGTTTTATACACTGAGAGGTAAGTGTGTCTCAGTGTATATACACTGAGAGGTAAGGTTCTCATTGTATATAAACTGAGTGGTGAGTATATCTTGGTGTATATACACTGAGAGGTGAGTTTTATCATTTGTGTATATACACTGAGAGGTGAGTATATCTTGGTAATATACACTGAGAGGTGAGTGTATCTTAGTGTTTTATACACTGAGATGAGTTTTATCTCAGTGTATATAACTGAGAAGGTGAGTGTAATTTAGTGTATATAACTGAACAGGAGTGTATCTCAGTGTATATACACTGAGAGGTGAGTGTATCTCAGTGTATATACATTTAATTTATTATCTCAGTGATATTACACAGAGGTGAGTGTACTCAGTGTTATACCTGAGAGGGGGGTACTCAGGGATTCACTGAGAGG
>NW_026468543.1:0-13819 GCF_026875155.1 Cherax quadricarinatus | reverse complement strand
TTTTTTTTTTTCCTCTTTTCTTTCTCCCCTCTCTCTCTTTTGATTTTACAAATAGATAAGGAAATCAAAAACGAAAATTACTTTTAACAAACTTTTACCTTTCCAGTTTACCTGATACTACTCACTTTTTCGATCCAGGCAGGAGGGGGATAAAAAACAGTTTTTAAATTGCGTCGAATCGGGCGGGTGCGATCCAGTGCTAAAGAATGAGCATTTTCTTTGAGCTTAGAGTTCTCCTTTCCATCTAATTTATCTCGGCGGGAAAAGAGAAAGTTTCATTATCTGGGGCCGTCTTTTATCACTGACGCTAATTCTTTTTACATCACCTGAAGCAAAGGGAAACAAGTTATGACTGGCATTAAAACGCTGGGGAAATTTAAAATATGATTTACGTGGGCCCTTTCCTCGTCATTTTCCAAATAATGTCACACGTTGAGGCTTTAAAAAAGGTATTTTTCCGAGCCATACTTAGTAAACAAAGAAAAAATTCCAATGACTGCATTTTCCCTGTTCCCGGTCAGCCTAAAAAAAAAACATGAGGGTTGCGTTCACACTGCCTCCAGACTTGAAAAATAATTTAAAAAATGCATTATTACCATTCTGTCCTGGCACATGCCCTTTTAGAACGGGTTTTAAATGTTTAAAATTTTTAAAGCAAAATGAAATTTAAAATTTTTTTAAAAGTACCCCTTTCTATTGACTTCTTTTTAACCAAATACCGATACGTTGTGTGTGTGTGTGTATATAAATTTATATAATAATTTTAAATATAATAAATATATATATAATTAAAAATTAAATATAATAATAAAAATATTTTTAAAATTAAAAATATAAAATTAATATATATATATTAATATAATTTTAAAAATATAAATATCGTGCCGAATGGGCAAACGCGATTTGGCTTAAATAGCAACGCTCATCTTCCAAAAGGGACAAGTGAAATTTTTGGGCATGCAATTTTTTCGCCAAACATTGAACCTAACAAAAAAATATTTTTTCACTGCGTTTTGTTTAGACTAAATTTTGTAAACAAATCTAAAATATTTTTACTTGGGGTTTTAGGCAAAAAAAAAATTGCGATTTTTTATAAAAAGGGTTTAGGTAATTTTTCCTAATTTTTCCTTTTGGGGGCCAAAAATTTAAAAATTTTTTAAAATCAACTTTAAATAAAAAAAATATATCTTCAAACGTATAAAAAAAAATTTTAAAAAGGGACTTAATTTTAAATAGTTCTTTGCAATTGCCCAAATTTTTACTAATGGGGGCCCCGACAAAATATATATATAAAATATATAAAATATATATATATATATATTAATATATATATATATATATTATATATATATATATGTATATTATATAAATATATATAATTTTATATATATAAATATATATATGTAAATATTATATATATATTTTGTAATATATATAAATAATATAAATAATATATATATTTATATATAAATATATATTTTGGGAAATATAAATATATATATTTTATAAATGTTTTTATATATATATATAATTTTTTATATATATATATATAATAAAAAAATTATATATATATATATATAAAAAATGTATATATATATATATATATTTTATATATATATAATATAAAATTATATGTATATATATAAAAATATATATGTATAATATATATATAAAAATATATAAATATAATAATGTCGGCCAACTAGGTAAAACTTTTCACTTAGCAAGAACTCTTTTAAAAATTTAGGTTCTTCCCAAAAATTTTTAAAACTTATAACTAAAAAATTTTTTAGTTTTTTTTAATTTACGAAAGAACCTTAGAAAACTTCCCTAACCTTACACAAGCGAAATTTTAAAAATTTTTAACCAAAACCAGCAAAAAATTTTTAAATAAGTTTAAAATAATTTAAAAAACACAAATAATTTTTTCCATTAGGTTCAAAAATGATTTTTGGGGGTTTTAAATTGATTACAAAAATTTTTCCCGTTTCCCCCTTTTTTCGGCAAGAGGGGGTTTAATATTTAAGCCAAAATAGGAAATTTTTACCTATTGGGCACGACTTTATATAATATATAAATAAATATATATATAAAATATATTTTTAAAATAAAATTTTAAAAATATATATATTTTATATTTTATATATATATATAAACACTAAACTGAGCATTGGAACAAGGTACCCGTGTTTAATAGATTCCAGCTTCCCTAAAATTTAAACCAATACAGCCAGTTTTTCAGGGAGAAGACTTCACGCATTTTTTTTCTTTCCCCCTACATGCCTCCCTTTACCTTTTTTCCAAAAGGTTCGTAGGTTCCCCGGTCTCCTTCAGCCAGAGATCAGTGTTTGTTTAATTCGCCTGCTTTTTTGCAAATTTCCTTGCATTGCTAATATCTCTAGTAAGGCTGATGCATGCGGGGGAAATTAGATGAAAACTGTAAGCCTTCTCCCTAAAAGGGGCTGGCTCCCATTGGATAAAAAGGGCAAAGCGCAAGCGGGACTCCAAGGACGGTCCAGTGTGAGTAGATTGGTAAAGCACTCCCTACCTTTTTTTCCCAAAGGGTTTCGTGGGTTTTCGAGTCCCCTTTCACCAGCAAACCCGGGTTTTTTGTAAAATTTGGGCCTCCTTGCGAGTTCCTTGAAAATATATATATTTTATATAATTAATAAATATAAAATTATATATATAAATAATATAAAACTTTTCCTTTTACATAGTAAAGAAACAGTGAAGGGGCGGGGGGAAAGAACGGGGAAGGTCAATATTTGTCACCGTAAAGGTCATTAGAGACACAGGATGTAGCCCAACATCAAAAATTTTAGATGGAAAGCAGAGTAAATGGAGGAAGATAAGACAGGGAGGTAGGGAGAGAGGAAAAAGCGGTGCAGGTCGAGAGACATCACTAAAGGGGACGGAGGGGGGGGAAAAGGAGCCCGGGCAGGGGAAAGAGGCAGTAGGGGAGGAAGGGAGGAAGGAAGCAATGTAAAAAGTGGGGAAGACAAGAGTGAAGAAAGGGGGGAAGTAAATTTCAAAATGAAAACTTTGGTTTATGGCCGCGTCAAAACGACCCCCTCAAAATTCTTCCCAGGAGGGCCCGAGGATCTATGGAGTAGAAGGGGAAAGAGAAAAAAGAATGAGAAAAACAAAGCTAAAAACGTATTCTTTAAATTTAAAAAATCTTTCCAAAATTTTCTAGAATGCAAAATTGGGGCACGTCCCTGTTCCGTTAAACATCAATAGTAAATCCAAAGCAACATCATGCAACCCTTAATATAGAGGATGCCACCATAACAAATTTTCTAACCCTGGTCCCACTAATATGCATAAACCCTTTATTTCCCACGGAAAATGCCGCCTACCAGTGGAAATTTCCCTTTCGTTTTTGACCCTCATTTAAATTCCAGTATAGGGGTCTTCCTGCCTGTGAGTTCCCAGTTTCCCTTCGGGAAACCTGTGGTTCTCGTCACCTGTTCCTGGGTTGTAGGCTGATCACCTCGTCTTCCCATTTTCTTCTGAATAAATTTCAACGTCTTCAAAATTAAATTTTGGGTTTTGTTTTTGATAAACCCCCTGGATGGCGAAATTTCTACGATTTTTAAAAGATCCCAGATGTTGAACATGTGTCCCCCTTTGGGCAACCGCGTTTGGGGGTTTAGGTTTTGGGGTGTAACTTTTCACGGGACTTTTTGAAGCAACATTTTTGAGTATTTACCTTTTACCACTCACCATAACCTGGGTTTAAACCGGAAACTACCATCCCATGCACAAAGTTAAAGCGTATGATCACTTTTGTTGTTTTTTTCCTTTTTTAAAACGAGACCCCAGTTCACTAAATTTTAGTCAAACTTTATTTTTTTTCACAAAGAAATAGGGGACAAAATTTTAAGATGGAAAAATTATTTCCCAGAGTACCCTGGCGGGGGGAAAATGAAACCCCCGTACAAATATTGCACCTAAAAAAGTTTTTTTAAAGGAAGCTGCAGTGGGAGGCTGAGGAAAAGGGAGGTTTGACAAATTGGGATGCTTTTCACTGGTGGAAATAACACTCCCTGAGGGAGGCGGTAGGGGTTTTTAAGGGGTTTTTGTGTGTGTATATCACTGGAAATTTTTGTTCTATGAAGAAGGGGATGCAAAAGAAAATTTAAGCAAAGGTGAGTGATGGTACGGGGGTCCCCTTTCCCCTTTTAGGTAGAAGGAAGGTAAGTACCCAATAGTAAATTCTTACCTGGGGGCAGGAGTTGATGTTTTTGGGGCCTGCAAAAACTTACCTGTGAAGCAAGGGGGATGTGTGATAAACTAGTCACTAATACCTATAAGACATGTGGTATTTGTGCAGCACGGGAAAGTCCTACTTGTGGGGCATTAGGGGGTTTTCACCACGGGGTTACTCTTTCCTGTTGGGGGGGTTGGTGGGACACAGTACGGTCACCCCAATGCTGTAAATTTAGCGGGGGCCCCCATTTGTCTATTCAAAAAAGGGATAAAATTTGCCCAAACACAGCCTTTTCCTTTCCCAAACCCTCCTCTGCAAAATGCCCCCTTTTAAACAAAGTGCCTTCCTTCTTCCCAAACTATGTCTTCCTGGTTTTTTTATTGCTAATCTATACCTGCAAAACGGGGGCCCTTTCACCATATTTTGGCAAACATCCTTGCCTCTAGTTTTCGGGGCCAAAAAAATACATTGGTCCCATAACCACCCAAAGATTTTCAAGATGGACAATATATCCGCATCCCACAAGGGGAAAACGTCCCCTTCTTCCTAAATCTTTCAGTAGTAAGACAAAAACGCTCTTTTTCATCGGGGAAATTTTCAAAAAGAACATTATTTAACTTTCACTGATGTTCATCATGTAAATCCAACCTCCTTCGCTTTTCCCCTGCCCAAAAATTTTTTTCCTTTAAGGGTTTTGTGCTTACTTAACAACTTGCCCGGTATTGTATACCTTTTTGTTTATTCACCAAGTCCTAAAGGGTTTTTTCTTCAACTATGAAATTTTTTTGGTTGGGGGCCCTCATTTAGATTATGCTGCAAATTTTTCGGGTCACCGTATTATAAAAGGGATATGAAATTCGCGGGATATGAAGTTGATCCCGTTTTATCAAAAAATTTTCCCCTATGGGGATAAAAACCTCGGGGCCCTGAACCCCCACCCCTAGAAAGGCTTAAATTGGGGGATATTTTGAGGGTATAAAGGGAAAACAAGAAAAAATAGAGGGATTTTAAATAGCCGGACAGGACTGCAGCAAGGTTTAAAGTTGAAAAAATTAAGTTTTCAGGAAGGATATTGGAAAGTACGGGTTTTGGGGTAAAATTTGTGGAAGAGGGGAACAAACTCCCGAGTACCGAATAGAAGCTAAAACGTTGTGTATTTTAAAAAATGGGGTTAAAATAAATGCATGGGGTGGGTGGGGGCCTGAGTTTTGGTTTGGGGACCTGTTTAGCTTTTTGTTTTTTTGGGTTTTCAGGGCCGTGCTCTTTCCCTTAAAGTGGATGTGACCGGGACCAGGTTGGGGTCAGTGGAAAGGCACTTGGACCTGCCTCCTTTGGGCCAGTGGGGCCTGCCGCATGTTCCTTCTTAACTTATGTTCTTAAATTCATCATAAATCCATCCCCGTCTCCCCACAGGGATCTCACAAATTTACCAAAATTGTTTTCACGCCATCTACTACCCCACTAGAAACACCATCTTTTTTTCCCCCCTTTCCACACACGAAAGCCCACTTTTTCTTTTCCCAAACCCCCGCCCCCCTTTCCCACATAATTTATCTACGCAGTGTCCTGTCACACTGTTTTTACATTACCTGCCAAAACCTCACCACCGGTAAACACCCCAACCCCGGGAAAACCCAAACCGGAAAAGGGGCCCAATAAAGGCCCTTAAGGGAATAAGGGCCCCCAAAGGAAAAAATTAAAAAAAAAAGGAAAATTTTGAAGGGGTTAAAAAAAATTCCAACCCTTTAAAAAAAAATTCTTAAGTAATCTTCCCAAAGGCGGGCTCCCCCTTGGGGAAAAATTTAATGAAAAAAAAAGAACAAAAAACCTACAAATATAAACACTTTATTGTTAAAATTAAAATATAAAACATATAAAAAAATGAAGTTTTTTTTTTTTCCCTACTTGAAAAAAAACAAAAATTTAAAAAAAAAAAATTTTAAATTCAACCAAAATTTGTAGTTAGAATGGGGTGCCCGGGTTGATGTTTGACACCGCGTTTTGGGAAAAAATTGTGCCTTTTTTGCTGATGATGTGGGGGGGGGAGGGGTCACACTAGTTCGTCACGGGATTTCTCTAAACCTTAAATAATCCGCAAAAAATATGGGAAAGGGCGGGTCTTTCAACCACTGAAAAGAGGGAGGTTAGTTTGGCCGGGGGGTTGGGCCCTTCCGCTTCAGGTATTTGAAAAAAAAGGACGTCCCAAACTCATTTTAATTTTTCATCTCTTAAACCCAATTTTCTTTGGTTCCCAAATTTGACCCAAGCTGACTTTCCCAAAACTAGAAATAGAAAAAAGTTACACACTGTTTTTGAGAAATAAATCCCATGAAAAGTGTAAGGCCTTAAAAAATGGTGGGGGTTTAAAAAGCAAAACCTGGAAATAAAGGGCAGAATGAACTGAGTTTTAAAAAAGGGGGTTAAAATTTTGAAGTTTTTAACCAATATACCACTAGAATAGGAGCAGAGGCTTTTACTTGTGCTGGGAGCTGTGGGGTCAAGTCGTCATCCTTTTTGGTCGGAGCCCCCAACGTCACCTTTCCGGGTTTGGGAAAAAAATGGGGGGGGAAAACGGGGGCTTTGACACTGCCCCCAAACCCTTTAAAAAGCAACTGGAAAACAAACTAAACGTCACCATATTTTTTTACTTCCCCTACTCCAACTGTTTAAATTTTCCCCCCCCCAGGATTCCGAAGGAGGAATTAAAGGGCCAGGGCTTGGAGACCAAAACCTGAGGGGGTCAGTACCTGGGGCCCAGGGCCCGGACATCAAGGGGGCGGGGAAACCAGGACCCGGGGCACCAAAAACCAGGGACCCCTGGGGGGGATTTCCCCCAGGCTGGGGGATTAGCTAATGTGACTGAATCATCATTAACAAATTGAATTGATACTGTCAATGAATTTTCCATTTTTTAAGGGGTCTATTTACCACCTAATAGGGGTTTTTTGGAGTCGAGTCCAGTTCCTGGTCTTTCCTCTCTGCAGGCTGCTACTGATTTCACTCCTGGCTCGGAGGCCCCCTCATACCCAATTTAAAACTCACCACCTTCGCGGAAATACAGGATCCCTCTTCCCCAAAAACTTAGTTTAAATAATTATTCCCCAAAGAATTTTTTCACATGTTTTGCTTTTTTAAAAATTCCGGGCCAACCCGCCCCCTCAAGCAGGGAAAAAGCCACTCGCCCTGTCCATTCCCCTGGAAAATTTTTGAACGTTGTAATCATAACACATCTGGTTTTTTTGTGGGCCCCGTGTTTTTCAGATTTAGCCCCCTCAAACCTCTCCTTATCAGCTCCTTTTGAATAGTTTTTTAAATTTAAAATTTGTAATGGGGGTTTTCCCCGCTTCTCTACTTTTTTAAACCTAGAGGGGGGGAAAACCATACCTGGCGCTTGAGTGGCATGACGGGGCTTGGGGCTTTTAAAGTACACACCTATCGAAATAAATCCCCTTTTATAAAAATTTAGTCCCCTAAACCTCGTTTGGGGCTCTATCCTACCTTCCCTTTAAACTGTGAAATTTGCCTAAACCCCCACTAAAACAAACTCTTTCGCTCCCCCGATCACCCTGGGGACGGAAAAAAAACTTCCTGACAAAACCCCATAGGGTCGGGCTGTTCCAATTTTTATGACACCGGGGTTTTTGATTTTCTTGTTTCATTTTCCGTTTTCTTCTCTCCCCCATATTTCCCCTAAGAAATTTTGTAAGCTGTTATTGTTTTTTTTTTTCTGTTCACCCCAAAGTTGTTTTCATTCAATTTTTCCCTTTTAACCCTTTCCCCATGGCTTATTCCTTTTTTTTTTCAGAAATAAGCTTATTGGGCCCCCTTCTGCAGCTTGCCTTTTTTTTTCATGTTCCCCCCAGGTTTAGTTTTCAATTTTTTTGGGGGGCTATATACTCCCAAAGAATCTGAAACAAGTTGTAAAACAACGGGGAAAAAACTATGTTAAAGTTCCGAACGCTACTCTTAGATATGCCCAAAAAAGAATTGGGTTTTCAGAGGTTATTAAAATTTTAAAATTAGCCTCTAAAAAATAAGTTTTTGGGGACTATTAAAACCCTTTAAATCCTTTTTTGAATGAGGTCGACAGCGTCGTTTTTCCGAAACCCATAAAGTCATTTCCAGTCATCTTTCCCCCTTCCCCAATTTTCATAACCCTGCAAAGTGCTGGGGATGAATTCAAGCAACCACGTATCTAACAAAAAAAGGCTGTCCCGAAACCATTTGCAGCCTTTCACCATCCCTCAACTATTTTTATTCTTTTAAACAGTTTTAAAAATCAAAAATAGGGAACATCTAAATCAAAAGCCGTCCCGGAATAAAGAAATTTAAATGAACCAAAACAGTACTGGCCCTAAAACAAACATAATAGTAGCCCACTTATTATTCATTCGATGGGATGTTTCGTCATTTCTGCCTTTTCCCGAAACTTTTGCCTCCGTTTTATTTGGGGGGCGGTATTTTAAAATTTCTTTTTTGCAGCTAAAAAATCATCCTTTAACAATTTTTTTTCTTTTTTCACTTACGTTTTGTTTGTCAAGAATTCCAACAAATTCTTAAGACAAGATTTACCCTCTCTAAACCTGGGGAGGTTATTTAAATTAACCCCCTTCCCCCGAGGGCCTACCTATCCCTAATTTTTATTTCCTTGCCAAGGGGAAACATTCACACAAGATTTGGGAAATTCAATTCTTCCTGTTGTCTCCTTTCTTAAAATAAAAGGGGACCACAAAATTATGGCTTCAGATATATGGCAAAAGCTTCACTCCCCTCGCAAAATTCTTGCTTTAAACCTTATCAGGGCCCAAATTTTTTTTCCCTTTGTGAAACCCAAACTTTTCCCCCTTTGTGTCATGATTTTCCAGGGCCCTTGGTTTTCTCTTTTTTCCCATATTTTTTGTTTTTTACTTTTTTTAACTAAGATGATGTTTTTTTTAAACTGTTTTCCCGTTCCCGTTTTTCTGGTTTGGGAAAATTTTCTCATTCCTTTAAAATTCAACTCCCTAAAATCCGGCTTTTTACTCGCCATTTTCCTTCTACACTAAGTTTTTTTAGGGACTTTGACTGCGTGATAGGTGGGGCTGAAGGAAAGTTCTCACATTCCCGTTTCTCTTGTGTAAAACATGCAAAAGTTTTAAATACTATATCCAGTTTGTTGGCCAATTTCTTTTTTTTTTTCTCGCGTCGTATTTTCACAGATATCAAGTTTTTTTTTCCCAACTATTTTTTTAAAACCCTCCCGTGGTTTCCCGATAACCAATTGGGCCCTTATTTACCAGTCTGTTCCCGTGATAGAAAAAACTCAAAAAAAAGTTTGCCTTTTCTTTACTTTTTTTTATACCTTAGCTCTTCAGCTGTGTTTTTAACCTTCGCCCCTTTTCGTCGTCCCCTTCCCATTTTTGCCTCGGGCTCCTATAGTTAGGTACGGGGAAGGGTTTTGTACAACTGCTATTTTAAATCCCCTAATCTTTAAACAAGCCCGCTATGAAGTTATGGTCCCTGAATTAATCACCCCACTGTATAAACATTCCCCCACGTCGCATGGGGGAAAATTTTCACTAATTAAAAAGTTGAAGTCTTAAACAAAAGGTAGAGCAACCCCCCTCCCCCAATTTGGGGACCCTTTTTCCCCAAAGAAAAAAATTCCCCCCCCGTTAAAATTTTCTTAATACAAAACTCCCTTTAAGTTTTTACCCCTTGCCCCCCCCCCAAATGCAAAAGATTTATGAAAATTGGGAAAACAAAAAGAAATACAAAATTATTTTAATCCCAAAAAACCCCCACTTTTCCTCAAACCTCAAAAAAAACCATTTGGGGGGTGGTAAACGCCGAGCTTTTCTCCTGAGGCCACATCAATCAGAAAAACCCGCTGCAGCATACGGGGGCCTGGGAAAAACCCACGGAAGCGTTCCCATACCCCCAGTAAGGATTCGTTCAAGACGTACACCATTTTTAAAATCAGGCCCCCCTATTGGAAATATGCAGCACTATTTGGGAAACCACAAACCGGGCAAACAGGGCAAAAATTAGAGAAAGTGCAAAGGTTTTTCAACAAGACTATCCCGAGCTAAGGGGGGTTTTCCTACGAAGAAAAGGGTTAAGGAAATCGGGGCCCGACACACGGAGGACAGGGGGGTCAGGGGAACATGATAATTTACATTAAAATACTGAGGGGGGAATAAAACAAGGGGACGAAGAAAGGGAGTTTTCCCAAATGGGACACAGGCACAAGAGGTCACAATTTGGAAATTGAAGACTCAGATGAATCCAAAAGGGGTGTTTTGGAAAATATTTCTTCAGTCAAAAGAAATAGTCAGGCCGTGGAAAAAACCAAAAAGTGGGCGTAAATGGAAGCGGGAACCATACATATTTTTTAAAGGGGAGGAAAAAAAAAAAGCTCATGGGGCAGGAAGAGAGGACCTAGAGGGAATCAGCGAAAGGAGGGCCAAGAGCTATGACTCGACCCGCAACCACAAATAGGTGAGTACAGCAGCATTTGTGAGAGAACCAAGGAAAACCCAAACCCAAATCAGTGAATTGGGTTTTTATTTAGGTCTTTTTGGGCCCAAAAAGTGGGGTGTTAAAAAAAAGAAGTTTATAATTGAAAATTTTAACACAAGTAATATATTTGGGGAAAAAAAAAGTGTTTAAAAAAAACCGTGTGGGGTTTTTCTGCTAAATTTTTTAGTGCAGCGTTTGAACAAAACACACCCAAGCTTTCCCTCAGCGTTAAGACTTCTAGAAACAGATAAGAAAAAGAAGTTATGGCTCTCTCATTGGAAATTTTTAATACCACGGGGGAAAATGGAAAAAAATTTAAAAAAGGTTTTTTCAAGTGAAAAAGGGGTAAGAAACTAAAGAAGGGTTTATGCAAGGTTTTTTGGAATAACCTGTTCTTCAGGACGGATGGGAGTTGAGGAAAAAATTTAGACACGTGAGGCAAAAGGGCTTTAGAAATTTAAAATAAATGGGGGCCCTTCTTCCCTTGGGGTTGGGGTTTTCAGATTTGTTTAAATTGGGGTTAGGCTTTCGTAAAATGGATAAGAACCCCAAACAAAGGGTTTTGGTTTCCCGGGGTAGGGGTTTAGGATGTAGCGGGGTTTTGATAACATTTATGTCATGTTTAAAGAAAATCCCTCCCTTTCTGGGCCCAAATTTGCCGGAGGTAATGATGTTGGGAAATGGAACATTAAAATTTTCTGACCAAATTTCAAAACTTTGATTGATGTAATTTAAAGGGCCTAGGAAGGGGTCCAAAAAAACTAAAAAAGGGAATTTTGCCCAAAGGGATGTTGGCAGTGAATAGATGTCTTGACATTTTGGGGGAGATTATTACCCCCAAAGCAATTTGAGGGAAAATGAAAATTCCCCTTTTTTGACAAATTTGGGGAAACTTCAAGCAAACTAAAAAAATTTTGCAAATAGGAGTGCATCTCCCCGTGGGACAGTGGGGTTTCGGGCCTTTACCAAATTTTGTGTAAAGGGTCATATCAAACGCTGTACTCTAAAAAATAAAACAAGGGGGTGTACAGGAAAAAAGATTTTTTGTACTACGAAAAAAGAGCAAAAATTGTCCCAAAAAGTGGTTTGGGGAAGCGTTTAAAAAATAGGTAACTCGTAAAAAAGTTTTCCCGCTAAAATACGAAAAATTGGGGTACAAACAGAATAATACGGGGGAGAAAAACAAGGCAAAAATTTCTTAGTATCCACTTTACAAAAAGACGGACGAAAGAAATAAAAATAGTGGAACAAGAACTAACTGGGATTGGGGCAAAAAAACAGAAATATTATAAAAATAAAATTTAAATCTGCTTTTAGTCTAAACAATAGGGACAGGGTTGTGAATGCCACAATCAAGTTGGAAATTATTCCCCCAAGGGGGGAATTCCTATATAAATCAGGGAAAACTTACTGTTTCATCAGAAATAATTTTTAAAACAAGAGGAACAGACATTAAAATCTGGCTGCATTTTTTACATGGTAATGAAAATCTAATTTTTTGGTTTTAAATTTACCACCCTTAACTTTGTGACCACAGAAACCTTTTTTTGGAAAGAAACTGATTAGACATTTAGAAATGAAAAAAGTAATTTTTTAAAGATACTTAAAAAAAAAAGGCTAAAAAAAAGACCTGGTCGGCTTTTTGGGGGCAAAAAAACCCGTTGCGGTTTAAGGCCCGACAAGTGTATTCAAAAACTGTTACGCTAGAATATGTACATTGTACTAAAATAAAAAGATCTAGTTCGGGTAAGCAGAAATTTAAAACCAAAACACAGTAGTAGATGTGATTGCAATGAAACTAATATAATTCTTCACTTTATATCAAGAAGTATAACCAACAGAAGCTCTAAGTTTATACTTCAACTTTATATATCTTTAGTCAGACTTCATTTAAATTATGCTGCTCAGTTTTGGCTTCTAATTCCATTCCTAAAGATTCATTTTCATTATTTACTCCTTTCCTAATATTATTGCTATTGCTAGAGAAAGATATACCAAAGTTACATTCCACAGTCTCCTTCACGGTACTTTTCTTGGCTAATATATCAACTTTATCACGAAGGAGTAATCCAGGGACATGTAAATCACTAGCCAAATAAGGGCCAATTCCTATCCCCCCCCCCCGACCTGTTGCATCGGGCCAATCCCCAGTACCTGACACCCTACTTTTCCCCACTCATGTCAAATTCCCAGGATAACTCAGCCTTCCTACACTGACTCCCTGCCCACCCTGATTCACCACAGCCCTGACTCACTAGTGCTGGTTCATCCTCATCCTTGCTCATCCACACTCGACTCATCCACACTGACTGTCAATTCACCCTTGGTTGGTCACCCAAGACCTCGATTTAGTAACTTTTCCAAGTTAGACAATATGACAACAGCAACACCACCAACTAATCTCTATCTGCTTGGCCGCCTCTTTTGACAGTATGAAAACACCGCCAAACTACCATCTTCCAGACCACCACCAAAAACCTTAATGATATAACATCACTATTAACCACCCTTTATCTAATGCATCACCACAAACCTAAACAATATGACATTAACCAACCTCCATTTTCTGGGCAACCACCTCCAACCTAACTAATATGGCAACACCCCATAAAATTAGACAATATGGCACACCTCTAACCACATAACTAGACAACATGGCAGCACCACTAACCACCCGCCATCCACAGATATGCACAGGTTAGCATATACAGCACACTTAACCGCCTCTCTATATTAAGGTAAATCCCAGCAATTATCTCGCCACCCCAAACCATCACCGCCGCCTCTGTCACCTCCGCCAGGTTGACGGACTGACCACCCCAAAATTACGTCTTCGAAAGTGAAGACCTGATTACATAATCTTTACATCTGTACTATTTATGCTGCCTTTTCTGTATTCTACAGTTTCACCTACTGTGTTGGTGAAACATTATGGAATAGATACACCTACTGTTACACAAGTCTTACTTATATTTCGGAAACGGTCTAGAGGGGGACCAATAAACTCGCCTTCTAGCATTCTCATGTAAATGTCTATGCTAACTGATTCTGCAGTTTGTAATACGCAGCTTCAACCAGCTCACCTTTAAAGGTTCAAGTAAC
>NW_026468542.1:0-12735 GCF_026875155.1 Cherax quadricarinatus | reverse complement strand
CCCTTTTACCAAAAAACCGGGGGAACTTGTCTCCCCTATAATTCTTACATCCTCCTCGCCCCCTTTTCCCTTTTAAAAAAGGAAAACCCGTTTTATTATAAAATATATATATAAATAATATATATAATATATATATATATTTAAAAATTTAATAATATTTAATAAAATTATAATCTCCAGAAAATCCTAAAGTGCCCTACGTAAAGATATTTTTATCTAAACACATTAAAAAGTGCGTGATTTTTGCATAGCACTTTTTAAAAGTCTTAACCCACTGTAAGCTTGGAAGTATCAAGTTTGCTGAAAATCTCGGTAGTTTGCTTTGTGGTTTTTTTTCACCTCCAACCCAAGTTAAGTCTGAAGGTCAAGTGTTGTTAGTGGCACAGCTCCTTCCCTCTTTGCTGCCCTTAGTTGATTTCAGGGAGAGTAGTGTGCCATAACTGCCTGAGTATCGAGTGTTTTTGGATTTTTCCATCATACTATCTCATCTCTGGAAGTTACTGTGGCAATGTATGAGAATGCTGGTGATTGCAGGAGATGTCTCCAAGAATAAACAAACAAATTATATTTCTTTTATACAGTATTACACAATTTTAGTGACGTATAATATTGTTAAACAAAAAAGAAAGCCACTATCATGGAGTGCTTTTTGGGGCAAGAATTATTTATGGTATTGAAGAAAGTGTTGACAAGCTTCGAGTTGGTACTCATCACGGTGGTTTAGGCTGCTTGTTCTTTGGGTATGAGGGGAATCCATCCTCCCATAATCTTGGAGGCAATGAGGAGTAAATAATAGCTTGTCCCAATGAGTGATGCAGATTTGAGTGGTGAAACAGTCACTCAGTACTGCAAGACAAAACATGCCACTGATACACTGTAGTACAAACAAACCAGTACAACCATCAAATATGACAACTTTGTTTCCACATTAACACGAGAAATGTATCCAGCCACCTCAGCAGTAGGACCCCAACAACCCTTTATATGTTAACAAGCAACGACTAGTCAGTGAGGGAAAATTGCAAGAATTTATATCTAGGAGAATAATTTTAAAAGTTCTTTGGCAAATTTGGAGGCCATCGGAACTTAACTCTATTTTTCCCATATTATTCTTAGCTTCACATGAAGCCATTTTTCCATAAGACATCAATTTTCAAGAAGGAATACAAAGCCCCCTGTTATGATTAAAATATATATATATATAATATATATATATTTTATATATATATAATTTTATTATATATATATATATATATAATGAAAAAAAGAGTGATTTGATAGCCTTTTATGTTGCAATCAACACATCAGGGGGATTGCAGTTTTTCAGGACTAAGTAAGAAGCCCAGAAAGGATTAGTCTAGGGAAACGACTATATTTCTATAAATATAAATATTTTTGTGTGTGTGTGCGTGTGTGTGTGTGTTTTAAATTGTTATTCTTGAATTATACTAAGACAAAGGGTCATGCAGAGCCCGCGATATGATGATCAGTTTGATCTGAGTAAGACAGAAGAATAGCTCAAAATCCTTGGGGTGAGGAGCTCTTCACTAGCACTATGACACCCCCTCTTGGGAGAGAATTTCATAAGCTGGTTTATTTTTCTGTTATAAAGGTGGGAAGAAAGTTTTGGGTGAAAAGGCAAGATAACCTCTGCTGCCACTCTGGGATAACGTCTCCTCTGCTGCCACTCGGGATAACCTCTGCTCCCCAGTCTGGGATAACTTCTGCTGCCACTCTGGGATAATATCTGCTGTCAGTCTGTGATAAGCTCTGCTGCCATCCTGGGATAACATCTGCTGCCACTCTGGGATAACCTCTGCTGCCATCCTAGGATTCCTTGCTGCACTCTGGGAAAAACCTCTCCTGCTGACATTATGGGTTTAAAGTCGTCCTGAAATAACCTCTCCTGTCATTCTGAGATAATCTGCCATCCTGGGATTAACCCCTCGCCATCCTGGGATAAAAGTCGTCCTGATTACAGATTTTACGACGCTCTCACGACCAGGAGAGGTGGTAGTACTTTGCACTGACAAGATCACTGCCAATACTGACCTCTTAAGAAAAAAAAACTAATGACCATAGTTTTTTTTAACGCTCATGGGAACAAGTTTAAGCAGAGGTTATGAACCTGTTTTCATGGATACCCGGGTGTGGGTTTTTTTTTTTAGTCCCTCTTTTGCTTAAAATGTTAAGTCAAAATATCTCCTGAAGTTAGAGAAAATATTTATAGGGGGGTTATTTGGGGGAGTCTGTCTCTCTCTGTCTCTCTCTCTCTCTTCTGTTGTTGTCTCTCCTCTGTCTGTTTCTGCTGTCTTCTCTCTCTCTCTCTCAAACACTTTGTTAAAGCTATATTTTTGAGGATCAAGGCCCCACCCCCCTTGAAGTAAAGACTCCCCCACCCCAAGATTAAGGCTCCACCACTCCTTATATTGGTGATCGACAGGCGGAGACTCGAGATCCATCACTCCGTCTCCAGGCTTCGACACATGATTTTCCACATCGTCAGAATATTTTTTTGTGACAATTTTTCTGGAGGGGTTTTGATGAGCGCTTCGCCCCCAAAACCTCCCCTGATACTCCCCCCCTTCCCCTGATATATAAAAAATTTAATATATATTATATATAATATATATAAATATAATATTATATATATATTATATATAATTTTATATGTTTTATATTTAATATTATAATTTTAATGTTATATATATATATATTAATTATATTTTAATATATATATAAATATATATATTTTTATTATATATTTTTATAATATTTATATAATATATATAATAATTTATATAATATGTTATATATATATTTTAAATATATATATAAAAATTTATTTTTAAATATATTATATAATATATATATATATATATATAAAAAGGAGGAACACTGCAGCTTTCCCTACGGGCCCCATACTAGGCGGGCCTCCACAACCCTAACAAAAAAAAGGGGAACCTGATGGGTCACTGAACCAGTCACATTTTTCTCCAGGGAACGAAATATCACACAAATGTAACGGTTTTTTTTTCCTATACACAAACATGAAAAATTTTTAAAACTCTATTTTTTTCACCCTTAGTTTTTCACATACATTGGTTTGCCTGTATTTGTTTTATTGTAAGTTAGTGTTGTATTTTTTATTTGTTAGTGTTTTTGCTTGTATTTCTTAGGGGTGTATTGTTTGTCAGAAAATGTTCTATTGTTTGATTGTTTTTATCAGACTGTATTTGGGTTTTAACATTGATGTATAAAAAGGGTTTAAAAATATTCAGGGAACGTTTAAACTCGTAGGGGGTCATAAACGTTAGGGGAAAGGGAGGAGAGGGTAGTTTTTCCCGAAAGGGGTAGGTGAAAGTTTTTATGGATGAGGGGAGGCAGGAAAGATGATCACCTGGGCACAAGGTCAGTAGAAGGGGTCCTCATACTTGGGGGATGGCCGATACCCCCTGTTGTTCTTCATGTTGTGTTCCAAGCAAACTTGGAACCCTCGCTTTGGGATCTTGAAGTTCATATTTAAGTTAGCCTTGCACCAGGGGAACTTAGGTTTAAGCATTTTCTATATGTTTAAATTTTCCCTTTTTCTTGTTGTGCTATTGTGTGTGTTACTTACCTCTATGGGGGTTTTTATGGAGCGTGTTAGTTACCCTTTTTTTCCTATGAAAATGTCGATTTTCCTAGGGTGTGTGTGTGTTTCTGTGTGTGTGTGTGTGTGTGTGGTGTGTGTGTGTGTGTGTGTGTGTGTGTGTGTGTGTTGTGTGTGTGTTGTCTGTTTTTTTGTTTTGGTTTGAGACGTATTTTATTTTTGCACAAAACAGCACCTCACGACGTAAACCTCCACAGTTGACCGTTTTTGTTGGGATAATTGTTCAAGAATTGACGTCCTCATGTGTTTAATTCATTGAGAGAGAGGGGAGAGAGAGAGAGAGAGAAAAGCGTGAGTGAGTGAGAGAGAATGAGAAAAAATATGAATTCGGGGGGGGAAGGGGGGCCCTTTCTTACCTTGGAGATGAAGGCGTGTGAAGATAGTTGGGTATTATACCCCCATTTATAGTTCCATGACTGGCTTAAATCTTAATTCCATAATTTCTTTCTGTAGCTCGGTTTTTTGGTTGCTGTTTTCTTTATAACGATTTCTCTCCCCTATACTCTCCTAATCCTCTCCCATCCGAGCCAGCAAAAATACATGACGTTAAGATACTTTAACAAATACACGATATTTATATTGTGAAACTTTTCTGCTCGAAACTTTGTTCGCTCCATTTGTGTAGTTATGGAGCGAAACAAGGTTCCAAAAACCGAAATTTTCCCATTAAAACAATGTTAAAAGTTTTTCACATGTCCTTTAACACTTTTAGTATTACATCAAGATTTTCACTCTATTGCGTTCTGTTGGAGGCCAAAAACAAGAGAGGGTCCTGGGTAATGAATGGGCAGATGCCTAGGCAAAGACTACTCTACTGAGTGTACGTGTCCCAAACATAACGATGTGTCCGTGGTAAGTGATGTGCTTAGCGGATCCACAGAGGAGCGACGGCAGCACGTGGGTGTTTGGCTAACCACATTACACGAGAATCTATCTTTGAGTTGTAGATTGAACATAGGTCATATGCACTTCACCTTCGGTATCTCCTTGTGGAGATCCTGTGTTTTAATGTAGTAGGAGTAATAGTAATAGAAGCGATAAACAATATGGACAACTCGCAATACAATAAAAATTGGAAGACAATAAAGCAACACTCAGTGTTACTTTGGGCAGACTGTTTTGTGTTGCTGCTAACTGTTGCACATATTTCGATTATTTTCCCGCAGCTTTAGTATTTTAGAGTAAGGTGTAACTTTCATACTTTCTGGAGTATCTGCTGGGACCTCGTGGAAATTTTATTGGATGTAAAATATTATCTGCATATGATTGTATCTCATGATGTGTGGTGGTGGTATGAATTCAGTAGTTATGTCTTTAACTTGTATAGTAGGGGAGTATGGCAGCGTGGGGTTTTGTCCCTACAGTCATGCTATCATCCTTCGACGTTTTTAAAAGAGTCCGTTTCATGCTTCAGGTTCATATCGTTCCAGACCAGGGAACTGAATTCTTCTCCGGCTAAGGGACTGTATACCTCAAATACTTTTTTTCCAAGGTTGACGGACTGATTACATCTGTATTTAAATTACTTCTGCTTCCTATGTATTTGACTCAAGAAGCCTACTGTGTAGGCCAAAAGTTTCATTAGTAAAGATACCCAACTGCTGCGCATATGTCTTAATCTTGAACTTGTGGTATTTTATACTATTTTCAACACGACCAAGGACTGCCTCCTCAAGGACAAAATTTTCTGTTCAAACTGTGGGCACGAAGAACACAGCTTCAGATCCTGCACCACCACTGCTCCTACATGGCTTAACTACAAGACAAATTATCGTAATCTCACGGGCAGAATGCGTCAAAGTGCTAATGGCGGTTCTGTTGTAACACCCTTTACTTTTAGCTTCAAACAGAAGTGGAACTTAGCCCCAAGATTGCATCGTGTAAGTCAACTGATCATCTGTTATACATTAAATGTTTACAACACCAACAAGTTGATGGATAAGTCACATGTGCAAAATTTAGTTATCTTTACTGTGGTTTATTAGTCCGAAAGAGATAATCCTGGAGGCGGAGAAACATGAAGCAGTAGTTTGAGGTGATCAGTCCCCCCAGCCTTGAAAGGTGTTCATCAGTCTTGATGGATGAGTGCACTGACCCCCCAGAAAATCTTAATATGGCTTCCTAAGATGAACTTAATTTGAGGATGAAGAGAATGAGAGAAAGTCCCTTGATACACTTTTCCTCCTCTATAATTTCGCAAATAGACATACATGCAGGTACCTGGGATAGTTACATACTAATGTAGGACCTGTCTAGGGGGACCAGTGGGCCTACTGTAGTGCTGACTTTTCATAAGAGATATCGCAAAAGGAAGGTCACTTACGCTCTTGTGGAGGAGGATTATCGGGTGGATTTTAATGGATAAAAATATAAGTTAATGAGAGTTCATAAATGCCTGAGAAAGCAAGAAGAAAAAGGATAAAAGGAACCATTAAAAAAAGGGGGTTTCCCTGAAAAATACACGAATTATACAACAACCCCTGTATAATACCGTTAAACGCATTTGCTAACGTTAAAACCTGTAAAGAGAAGCAGCTCTTCCCTTGTGAAATACTTAGTGGAAACTTTCAGCCTTAATCCTGTAAAATTTCCCAGAAAAGGAGAGGAGAAGAGGGGAAGAGAGAGAGGAGGGGCCTGCTTCATCTTGCCTTTAATACGGCTGTGAGCATAATATCGCAGTCACAAAAGTAAAAAATTCTTCAGCCCAAGTTGAAAAATGACGTTATTCTTGTGACGTACTAAACGGGGTTTTTTTTAAAGCTTGTAATTCACCAAGTTATGTTTTTTGGAGAGGCAAGTAGGTCGATAAAGAAGGGAGATGGGGAAGATGTAGAAATGGACGGGTATTAGAAGATAGTTTGGAACAAGCTGGAATGCTGACGAGGCCTGGTCTCAGACGGGCCGGGGGGCGTTGACCCGAAACCTTCTCCAGGTATACACCAGGTATGTACCTGAGGGATGTGATTTGGGACCTGCCTAGCATGGGCCAGTAGGCCTGCTGCAGTGTCCTTTCATATGTTTCTTATGTATAATTGCCCCTCTTTTAAGGACTGGCTAAATTTAAAAAACTGGAGTGTGTGCAGAAAGTTTCATAGCTCCTGTAATCTCAGTTAAGCATCTAAATTTCTTTGAGTGCTTGGTGTTCCCGAATTGTACTCCTTAGACTGTAGGGGGAAAAACACATCTAACTGTAAAATTCTCGAGGTTTGGGTTTCCCAACCCTGCTCACAGAAATTTTTAAAACCTTAAGAACACAAGAGCTTGGGCAGATGGTACAGATACTCATTGAGGAAGTGTAGAGGGGACCAGACTTTCAACCCCCTTCATCCTAAAGGGGAATTATAAACAAACTTCTACGGCTTCAAGACGGAGTCGACAATTTCCTCAAAACAGCTCACGTTGGACTGTAAAGCTGCGAGTACTAAGGTTTGATGAATTAGAACTTGTGCAACACTTGAGCATCTTTATTTGAGAAACTTTTTCGCCAGCCAATGACTTCCTCAGCCCAATACAGAGAAGAATAATGAAAAATAGAAGGAGTTTGAGGTAATCATTTCCCTCTGCCTGGAGTCGTGTGATCAGTCTTACCAAGATCGATTCTAGGTTGGGGGCACTGATTACCCTTTACAAAGTCACGTGTGACTGTAAATAGTCCAAATCAGACCGAAACGTCGCCGAAAAGCTCCGCTCTCCTATATGCGGGTTATTTGTGTAAATGACTGTGGTTTGTAATGATCAGTCTTGGCAGTTTGTATACCTGGAGTATACCGGGAAAGGGGTTTTGGGGGTAACGCCCCGGGGGGGGGGCCCGGTTACGTGACCAGATCTCGTGGTAGATCAGGGCCTGATTTAACCAGGCTGTTACTATTGTATACAAAGTTACGTTACATTGAGTAAGTTTTCTGAAAGCCTTACACGGGTATTAGAAAGATAATGTAAATTATACACAAATATGAATGAACTACAGCAAGTTTTCTTTAATATTTCAGAGGCAGAAATTCCAAAACAATTCACAGAGTTTATGGAAGATAAACTGCTGCCGCTGCTGCCGCTGCTGCCGTGCTGCCCCTGCTGCCGTGCTGCCGCTGCTGCCGCTGCTGCCGCCGTGCTGCCGCTGCTGCCCCCGCTGCTGCCGCCGCTGCTGCCGCTGCTGCCGCCCCCGCTGCCGCTGCTGCCGCTGCTGCCGCTGCTGCTGCCGCTGCTGCCCCTGCTGCCGCTGCCGCCGACGTCTGCAAGAACATTAAAGCTTATAATACTTTATATTTCCCTGTGATCTCTTGTTACAGAATGTCAGAAGTATTTATCCCCGAGACCATACAGTAGCTCCCCTTTTTTCACTCTGTACTATAGACTGGGAGGGGAAAATTTACGATAAACCGAAGGGGGAGGTAAGATTTGGGTAAAGTAAGATTGGAGAGACAGGTAAAATAGATGGGAGGGGGAGTGGTAAGATAGATAGACTGGGCAAAGAGAAGTAAGATAGGGCTGGGGCAGGCTGAAGGAATGGTGTGGCGGTAGTTGTGGTAGTGGTGGCAAAGGTTGTATGTGGTGGTAGTTGTGGTTGTGGTGGTAGAAGTGGGGATACATAGGTCCCTTAACCACCATCGTCACAATTTTGGCACAGTATCAGCCACCAACCGCACGCCCTCCCTTACTCCCTCACCCTTCTCCCCTCCCCTACACCTACACATGTGCACCTTACATGCAAAAAAGTTGTGTATGTACACTTACTAAAACACCCCCCACGGGATATATGGGTTTCATATGTGCGTTTCTGTTAGTGATATATTTGTTGGTGTTGGAAAAGTGTACACAACGTACCTGTACCAAGACTCACAATCCACTCATCCACCCACTCACCCACTCACTCATCCGCCCACTCACCCACCCAGTCACCAACTACTATCACCAACGATCTTTCAACGTCCCTTGATGCTAGTGAAGGGCTCTTGAATTATGGAAGAGGAGCTACTTCCAATTCTTCCTGAATCAGACCTGATTGCCTCCCATTCCCCAAGCGCTGAATGACCCTTACGGGTCTAGTGCTTCCCCATAAATGTCACAACATGGATCCAATACCCTTCAAAGAGACTAATATATATATATATATATATATATATATATATTATATATATATATATATATATATATATATATATATATATTAGTATTTAGATAAGGCTAAAGAGGTCTTTGTGGCATTTATGGATTTGGAAAAGGCGTATGACAGGGTGGATAGGGGGGCAATGTGGCAGATGTTGCAAGTGTATGGTGTAGGAGGTAGGTTACTGAAAGCAGTGAAGAGTTTTTACGAGGATAGTGAGGCTCAAGTTAGAGTATGTAGGAAAGAAGGAAATTATTTCCCAGTAAAAGTAGGCCTTAGACAAGGATGTGTGATGTCACCGTGGTTGTTTAATATATTTATAGATTGGGGTTGTAAGAGAAGTAAATGCGAGGGTCTTGACAAGAGGCGTGGAGTTAAAGATAAGAATCACACATAAAGTGGGAGTTGTCACAGTTGCTTTTTGCTGATGACACTGTGCTCTTGGGAGATACTGAAGAGAAATTGCAGAGATTGGTGGATGAATTTGGTAGGGTGTGCAAAAAGCAGAAAATTAAAAGTGAATACAGGAAAGAGTAAGGTTATGAGGATAAAAAATATTAGGTGATGAAAGATTGGATATCAGATTGGAGGAAGAGAGTATGGAGGAGGTGAATGTATTCAGATATTTGGGAGTGGACGTGTCAGCGGATGGGTCTATGAAGGATGAGGTGAATTCATAGAATTGATGAGGGGAAAAGGGTGAGTGGTGCACTTAGGAGTCTGTGGAGACAAAGAACTTTGTCCTTGGAGGCAAACAGGGGAATGTATGAGAGTATAGTTTTACCAATGCTCTTATATGGGTGTGAAGCATGGGTGATGAATGTTGCAGCGAGGAGAAGGCTGGAGGCAGTGGAGATGTCATGTCTGAGGGCAATGTGTGGTGTGAATATAATGCAGAGAATTCGTAGTTTGGAAGTTAGGAGGAGGTGCGGGATTACCAAAACTGTTGTCCAGAGGGCTGAGGAAGGGTTGTTGAGGTGGTTCGGACATGTAGAGAGAATGGAGCGAAACAGAATGACTTCAAGAGTGTATTAGTCTGTAGTGGAAGGAAGGCCGGATAGGGGTCGGCCTAGGAAAGGTTGGAGGGAGGGGGTAAAGGAGGTTTTGTTGTGCGAGGGGCTTGGACTTCCAGCAGGCGTGCGTGAGCGTGTTTGATAGGAGTGAATGGAGACGAATGGTTTTTAATACTGACGTGCTGTTGGAGTGTGAGCAAAGTAACATTTATGAAGGGTTCAGGGAAACCGGCAGGCCGGACTTGAGTCCTGGAGATGGGAAGTACAGTGCCTGCACTACTGAAGGAGGGGTGTTAATGTTGCAGTTTAAAAACTGTAGTGTAAAGCACCTTCTGGCAAGACAGTGATGGAGTGAATGATGGTGAAAATTTTTCTTTTTCGGGCCACCCTGCCTTGGTGAGAATCGGCCAGTGTGATAATAAATAATAATTATATATATATATATATATATATATATATTATATATATATATATATATAATATATATTTATATATATATATATATGTCGTACCGAATAGGCAGAACTTGCGATCTTGCCTTAAATAGCAACGTTCATCTTGCCATATAGGACAAGTGAAAATTTGTGTATGCAATAATTTCGCCAAAATCATTCTGAACCTGACGAAAAAAATATATTTGATTGTGCTTGTTTAGTATTAAATTATTGTAAACGTATTTAAAATATATTTAGTTGGTTATGCTAAAATAAATTGCTGTTGTTATAATAAGGTTAGGTAAGTTTTCTAAGATTCTTTTGGTGCAAAATTAAAATTTTTACATTAACATTAATGAAAAAAATATATCTTTAATCGTATAAGAGAAAATTTCAGAAAGGACTTGATTTTAATGAGTTCTTGCTAATTGACCAGTTTTACATATTCGGCACGACACACACACACACACACACACACACACACACACACACACACACACACACACACACACACCAACACACACACATATATATATATATATATATATTATATATATATATATATATATATATTATGTCGTGCCGAAAAATATAAAACTGGTCAATTAGCAAGAACTCATTTAAAATCAAGTCCTTCTGAAATTTTCTCTTATACGATTAAAGATATATTTTTTTCATTAATGTTAATGTAAAAATTTTTAATTTTGCACCAAAAGATCTTAGAAAACTTACCTAACCTTATTATAACAACAGCAATTTTTTTAGCATAACCAACTAAATATATTTTAAATACGTTTACAATAATTTAATACTAAACAAGCACAATCAAATATATTTTTTTCGTCAGGTTCAGAATGATTTTGGCGAAATTATTACATACACAAATTTTCACTTCTCCTATATGGCAAGATGAGCGTTGCTATTTAAGCCAAGATCGCAAGTTCTGCCTATTCGGCACGACTATTATATATATATAATATAATATATATATATATTTTATATATATATTATATTATATTATATATTATATATTATATATATATATATATGTTGTATATATTACACGAGTATATGAGAAATTTTTATATGCTTTATTTCTCGTTAAGAGTTTTCACGCCTTACTGTAGTATGTTAGTGGGTAGTAACCATCCAGGGAGGTACAGTTCTCTGTTATGAGGGTCAGAAGGAAGGATGTTAAACAATTTGCACTCTGGCAGGATTGCAATCCTTCACCTGTGAAAATAATCTCTTGTTATTGATAAGCTTGGGTTATTTAACCCAAATTTCAATACACCTCCATTCATATTACTTTTGTTTTGTGGGGAAGACAGGTGTGGGTGGTGTGGGGGAGGCAGGTGTGGGTGGTATGAGGGAGGCAGGTGTGGGTGGTGTGGGGGAGGCAGGTGTGGGTGGTGTGGGAGGGCAGGTTTGGGTTTTCCCACCCCTTATGTATGTAATTCAAGGCTGTGGAGTCGGGGAATCGGAGTCGTGGAGTCGAAAGCGATACATGAGTTCCTGGGGTCTGAGTCTGTAAAATGTAATTAAAGAAGTCTGTGTCGAAGGCTTTATGTGCCGACTTCACATCCCTGGTATATAAACTACCAAAAACTCACATATTAACCAGTTTATTCAGACTCAAAAATAACATCCTCGTTTACTAGTCTATAAATCTGACTCCGGATTCACATTGCCAGCTCCAGCTACCACGGATGTTTCCCGTTGTTGTATCCTACTAAAACCACAGTTTACCGTGGCGGCTGCAGTCCTGTGTCCAGAGTCGTAATCCGGATTGATTGCATTCGTTTATCCTTGACTTCGTTGTTTTGTGTAAATGTTCGCTTAATTAATCACCAAGCTTATAGACCCGAAATGTGATGGTTAATTAATGGGGTTTGAAGCCTATCGACTACACTAGGGTCATTAAGGCTGCACGTAACATTTTCACCCCCAGACGGGAATACTTCCCTAAAATAAGAATTAAGTAAATTCTCAGCGTATATATAGGGAGAGAAATACACCTCTCTGTGTATATATGCTCCCTGAAATGTGATACTATTGTATATATTTACCTAAAATTATTAAAGTCATGATTTTGTAAACGGTAATTTTGGAACTAATATTAGTGGTCTACTTGTTTTCAGCAGCGAAAAGTAACGCTATTTAGTGAATTAAAAAAAAAAAACTGATCTAAAATTAGATGTACCAGAGCTCATGGGAGAGAGAGAGAGAGAGAAACCCGCAGTGATATTGAAAATAATTTCCAGTCCTTTAGATCATACAGGAAATGAGCGGATCATGTTGTGCTAAGACTAAGGGCCTGACCACCACCTATCTAGGCTAAGGATCTCACATCAGAATTACCTCTACTATTGTACTCCGGTTTTAAGCTGTATTTGACTAATAAAGCCTATTAAGCAGGTGAAAATTTCAAGAATAACGATACCTCAGTTGTGGAAAATTTCTGTATATATTTTCGGAAATACGGTAATTTATAGGTAAATAGATGCCTATATTGTATTTTTAAAAGAAGTA
>NW_026468541.1:0-12894 GCF_026875155.1 Cherax quadricarinatus | reverse complement strand
AAGTGGGAAGATGAAAAGATTGGAACTGATAAAACGTACCAAGGTAGGGGGGGGGCGAAAGGGTGGGGAAAAACTGGAAAAGAAGGTGGAAGGGGACAAAAGAGGCAAAAAACCTGGGGGGGTGGGAAGAGGAAAAAACTTGGGGGGAACAGAGGAGGTGGGTATAGTACAGGAGGGGGTGAAACCTCAACTTGTAGCAGGCAGTAAAGGGGGGAAAAAACCCGGACAGAGACGGGGAAGGTAAAATGAGGAGGTGGAAGAAGGGAAGGAGGGGGTTAAAGGCCCTTTTTTTTTTGACTTTGAAAGTAGAGGGAAGATGGTAGGTGCCCTACGAGGTCTCGTCGATATTGAGGCTTGTGACTGAGAACACGAAAAAGCAAGAACGACGAGGGTTGAAGTAGAGAGTCTGACCCTAGGACGCAAAAGAATTAATACAGGGTGACATGGGAGAGGTAACCACAGTGGAGGTTGCAGAAGAGGGGACCCCAGAAGGGGGGGGGGGCCTTTTTAAAACAGGGAATAAGAAACAAGGTAGTTCCCTTGGGGCGGAGATGAGAAACTGCCATGGCAAAAGGGGAGACCTTCTGCCTTTTGAGGAAGGGTTTTCCCTATTTAAGTAGATTGGCAATGGTGAGAGTATGAAGGGTGACCTCATGACAATTAAGACAAGAGGGAGGTCGATTGCAAGAGTATTAGAATGGTCTCAGCCCACGACTGGGCATTCGGGTTGGGGTCTGCAATATTTCGCTGGATGGCCCAAAAAACCAGCAATTTCTACACTGTTGCGGTGTAGGGATCCCCTTTCGAACTTTGTAATGATGTCCTCTACATAAATGAGGATGGGGTTACACGGTCAAAGTTAAAAAGGCCCATTTCTAGGGTACCCTCTCCCCCGCAGCAGGAAGAACAAAAAGGGCTCCTTGAGGATTTGGAATCATGGGTTCCAGCTGTTCAAGAAAAGTTTTGCACATGTCTGGAATTTTTGAACTTTGGTATGGGGGAGAATGTGTACCACACAAAAATTAGGGAATGATGTTTTTTTAAAAATGAAGGAACATATCTATATGGGAAAGAAGAGAAGACATGACTTGGGTTGCATTTGTCCTGATGGCATACCCCTCTTTAAAAGCTGAAAAGAAATATCTTTTCCAACATGGGAGGAGTGCCTTGCCAATACTGTGGCGGAAAAATAGGCGGTAGAGGGAAGTGGGCGTAAATGAAGAATTTAGTCCCTTGTGCAGCTGAAAATGAGCGTGGAAAAGGGAGTGCAGGGGGTCGATTTTTTGAAAGAACGAGAAGGGGGAGGTTCATCAGAGGTAATTTTCATTGGCGTTTAGGCGGGGACCCGAGTTGGTCCACGTGGAATGGGCCGGGGATTTGAAAATTGTCGCACCCTAGAGGGGAGGCTGGAAACATATCAAAAAGGGGAGGGGGGTCAGTAAATCAAAAGGGGTCTCGGACCCCCAGTACAAGCAGGTGAGGAAACGCACGGCAGAGGTACAGAGGCTGAGGGGCGTCGAAGAGCGGTCCAAAGACGAGGCGGGGTCAGAACAGGGTGCGGTATCAAGAAGAGGCCCGGGGGTACCAGGTTCATGGATTGGGTTCTCCATGGTTAGGTACTTCTTTCTTTTTTTGTTTTTAAGAAAAAAAAAGAAAGAAGAAAAGAAAATAAAAATAAAAAAGGGGGGACCGGGGAGGGATAGTTCCTAGGAGGAATGAAAGGGCCAGAAATCTCCTTCCGCAACCATGAGGACCTCAGCACCGCAAGTAGCATAGATGCAGCATGGAACCCATGCCATACCCTACCCATCATGCAGTAAACCGGCAATCTGGGATAGCAACCTCACATCTGCCGAGCTACCTCGATGGACAAATGAGAGGGTGGCCGGAAATCCGCCACAAAGCATACCTCCTTCGGCCACCACCCCCGGAATCCGAAAGGTGGCTTCCAGAGATACACCCGTCGCCCGAAAGACACCCAAAGCCACTCTCCGTGATACTGAGAGGGATCGGGACATCCCCAGGCGATCCAGATTCCACAGCAAACTACGCCACCGCCAAGAACCTCAACGGAATGGGATGGACCCCGATACCCTTTCCCCTACCTAGGAACTAGCGCGCCTGTGGGAAAAATCCTAAAGGCCAAAAAGAGGAAGGGCAAAAGGGAGGGGTGGGGAGGGGGAGGAGGAAAGGGAAAAGGGGAGGATGGGGAGGATGGGATAGGGAAGGGGGATTGGGGGGGTAATTAGGTTCGGTCTGAGGAAGGAGACCGACAGGTCTAATTCCTCAGACCAAGAGCCTCTTCACCACGCCAAGGAGCCCCCCTTGAAGAGGTTACTGGCATAAAGGAGTCTCATTTACGCTGTATTTTGCCTCTGTTTCCACGTCTTTATTTTTACACATTTCCACTTTCCTGTGTCAACAACTTGGTGAATAAAGTTGGTAGAAGTGGGAGTGACTAAGTTACCTCCTAGCAAGTGCCTTTCCCGATGCTACTTAATTAACACTCTCGAAGCCATAAAATATCTGTTTGCAATAAAGGACCTGAATATTCCTGTGTAATAATGACACCTTTGCTCTCTTTTTTTATTTCATATGGGTTTAGAGCTTAATATTTTTACTGTATAATTTCATATTTTTTATTTTTTCGTTTTTTTTATATTCGGTTTTATTCGAAGGTGACTACCCAATTTTTTTTTTTTTTTTTTTGACGAGCGCCTCGTTTCCCCAGGTCACTCGTGTTTATGAGGATATTACACCATTTAGAGTATTAAACAAGGCGAGACTTACCTTTGAAGGGATAGGCTGAGGAGATGACGGTTGTTATGAAGGAATACCCTGCCATCAGCACCAGTCCCAGGCACACCAGCATGGCCAGACTCACTATCTTTGTCTTAATCATTTTGCAAGAGTAAGATACACTTGGTGTGTTGTCCTGCTGGTGATGGCTGAGTCGGACGATACTCTCAGTGTAGTGTCCTGCTGGTGATGGTGGTGGAGTGGACAATACTCTCAGTGTGGAGGCGTTATGCTTGTGATGGAAGGACGATACTCAGTGTGGAGGTGTTATGCTGGTGATGGTGGGTGAGGACGATATTCTTGGTGTAGAAGTGATTGTGATGGTGGTGACTGTGATAGTATGTTAGACAATACTCTTGGTTTCGGAGGTAGTAAACTTTGTTGTGGAGAGTAACTGTTACGGATAATGGTATAATGATACCGACAAGATGTAGAAAAAGAAGCCACTCGTGGCGAAACGTTTCCTCTGATAAATGTCCTGAACTGTACACAAGTTTTTTTTCCTACTTCTGTTATGTTCGCCAGGGAAAGATATTCCCGACAGAGCTCTCAAGCATAGACAGACATTCTGAGACACGCTTGGTTAAGGCGGGCACACCTACACCGCACCAACATAACAGCAAAGTTGTTAGTTATTGCCGAATCTTCATAAGTGCACCAGGTATTTCCGGCAGATGAAGTCCTTGAATATTTTACCAAGTTTGGACTACAAATATAACTGGTACAGTAGTAGTAGGCGAAGCTTAAGATGCTGTATTGGAGACCTGTTCTGGCTTCTAACGTCTCGTTCCTGTTTGAGAATTGTCTGTGAGGCATCGAAGGCATTGTATGACTTCACCAGTTTTCCAGTAATATTTACACTGGTGGTACTTGAGGCTTCGTGGTGGTATGAGAGGCTGGCTATGGTGGTATAATATCTGAAGGTGGTAGCTAAGATACCAGACAGCTGGAATGTCCGCCATTCATCAGTCTAGCTCAGTGACATTCGTGAGGGTGAGGATGTGCAACCTTCTTGCCTTTCTGCTGACGTTCTACCATCCTCCTTGTTGACGTTCTACCATCCTCCTTGCTGACATACTACCTTCCACAATGCTACTGATATCCTACCGCTCTCCCTCCTGGCTACTGAAACTTCCTTTCTTTCTTGCTACTGATGAAATCCTTCCTTTATTTTTCCTCCTACTAATTTTCCTCCACTCCAGGTCGTCTACAGCTCATTCATCTTCCTTCTCTTCCTTCAGGTATCTCCATAACACTCTAGCATCGTTACGAGCGTTCTTCGTCTCGGCTGCTGATGCTTTCGGTTCTCCCGTGCGTCTTCCCCTGAAGGCAAAAAAATACTTACATTAATATATAGAGAAGATTTGATGAAGATTTGCAATTATAAAGCAAACTCACACTGACGCCCACAAACCCACACTAACGCCCACAAACCCAACTGACGCCCACAAACCCACACTAACGCCACAAACCCACACTGACACCCACAAACCCACACTGACGCCCACAAACCCACACTAACGCCCACAAACCCACACTGACGCCCACAAACCCACACTAACGCCCACAAACCCACACTGACACCCACAAACCCACACTGACGCCCACAAACCCACACTAACGCCCACAAACCCACACTGACGCCCAAAAACCCACACTAACGCCCACAAACCCACACTGACACCACAAACCCACAACTGACGCCCACAAACCCACACTGACGCCCACAAACCCACACTGACGCCCACAAACATACAGAGAGACACCCACAAACCCAAACTAACGCCCACAAACCCACAGTGACGCCCACAAACCCACACTGACGGCCCACAAACCCACGTGACGCCACAAACCCACACTGACGCCCACAAACCCACAATGACGCCCACAAACATACACTGACCCCACAAACCCACACTGACCCCCACAAACCCACTGGACCCCAAAAGCTCACACTGACGCCCACAAACCCACACTGACGCCCAAAAACTCACACTGACGCCCCACAAACCCACACTGACGCCCACAAACCCACACTAACGCCCAAAAACCCACACTGACGCCCACAAACCCACACTAACGCCCACAAACCCACACTGACGCCTACAAACCCACACTGAGCCCACAAACCCACAGAGACACCCACAAACCCACACTGACGCCCACAAACCCACACTGGCGCCCACAAACCCACAATGACGCCCACAAACCCACACTGACGCCCACAACCAGTGAGACACCCACAAGCCCACCTGACGCCCACAAACCCACACTGACGCCCACAAACCCACACTGACGCCCACAAATCCACACTAACGCCCAAAAACCCACACTGACGCCCAAAAAACCCACTGAGACACCCACAAGCCCACAATGACCCCCACAAACACACACTGACACCCACAAACCCACACTAACGCCCAAAAAACCCCACACTGACGCCCACAAGCTTACACTGACGCCCAAAAACCCCACACTGACGCCCACAAACCCACACAAACGCCCACAAAACCCACACTGACGCCCAAAAAACCACACTGACGCCCACAAACCCACACTAGCGCCCACAAAACCCACAACTGACGCCCACAAACCAACAGAGACACCCACAAACCCACACTGACGCCCACAAACCCACACTGGCGCCACAACCCACACTGACGCGCAAAAAACCCCACACTAACGCCCACAAACCCACACTGACGCCCACAAACCCACTGAGACACCCACAAACCATAATGACGCTCAAAACCCACACGACCCCCACAAACCCACACTGACGCCCACAAACCCCCCACTGACACCCACAAACCCATAATGACGCCCACAAACCCACACTGACGCCCACAAACCCACACTGACCCCCCAAACCCACACTGACACCCACAAACCCACACTGACGCCCACAAACCCACACTGACGCCCACAAACCCACACTAACGCCCACAACCCACACTGACGCCCACAAACCCACACTGACGCCCACAAACCCACACTGACGCCCACAAACCCACACTAACGCCCACAAACCCAAACACTGACGCCCACAAACCCACACTGACGCCCACAAACCCACACTGACCCCCAAAAAACCAACAGACACCCACAAACCCACACTGACGCCCACAAACCCACACTGACGCCCACAAACCCACACAAACGCCCCAAACCTACACTGACGCCCACAAATTCACACTAACGCCCCAAACCCACATTGACGCCCACAAACCAACAGAGACACCCACAAACCCACACTGACGCCCAAAAACCAACAGACACCCACAAACCCACACTGACGCCCATAAACCCACACTGACGCCCACACACCAGTCACACACCCACACTGACGCCCACAAACCCCCCACTGACGCCCACACACCAGTCACACACCCACACGAAGCCCACAAACCCACACGACCCCCACACACCAGTCCACACACCCACATGAAGCCCACAAACCCACACTGAGCCCCACACCATCACACACCCACACTGACGCCCACAAACCCACACTGACGCCCCACACCAGTCACACACCCACACTGACGCCCACACACCAGTCACACACCCCACTGACGCCCACAAACCCACACTGACGCCCACACCCAGTCACACACCCACACTGACGCCCACACAACCAGCCCACAAAACCCACCAACTGACGCCCACACACCAGTCACACACCCACACTGACGCCCACACACCAGTCACAAAACCCCACACTGACGCCACACACCAGTCACACACCCACACTGACGCCCACAAAACCCACACTGACGCCCACACACCAGTCACACACCCACACTGACGCCCACACACCAGTCACACACCCACACTGACGCCCACACACCAGTCACACACCCACACTGACGCCCACACACCAGTCACACACCCACACTGACGCCCACACACCCACACTGACGCCCACACATCCCAACATTCACATTATATTATTGTCTAAGTTCCAGTACTATATATACAGTGTTTTCATGATTAATGTTAGAAATAACTTGAGTGTCAGCTGTGTTTGGACTCTCCAAACATTCCCACACACACCACGCCCATCCACCACGCTTACCCCCGCATTACCCAGACAAGTAAACACCCGCCCACAAACCCAATACCCATGTTCACACCCACCTACTGATGCCAACTCCCACGCCAACACTCACACGGGGTGGATCAGTAATGTTAAAATGAACATTTCGCTACTAGGGATTTAATCATGTCCAAAACATGTATTTGAAGTGGCTTAGGTCCAAGAGAGAAACATCTGCAACAAACACCTTCGTGTGTGTGCGCAGTTATGATAAACGTCTCAGTACACCTTCCTTGACCTGTGTTAGTGGGGAGTCGACCTGTGTGGGCACAGACTTGACCTCTGTTCCGTACTGGGAAATTTAAAAAACCATTGATGGGCGAAACGTTTTATGAAATAAAGTTACCCAGGCGTTTTTACAAATACCTAGTTGATCAACGAGATATATTGCATGTCATTAACCTGAATCAAATATATGTATTCAATTCTTAGTATCGTTCCGCTGGTTCGTTACACAAGAAAACATTAACGAAACTCAAGCCAGACCTCAGCAAGAGAAAAATAATTAAAATGAATAATAGCAAATATAATTATAAGTTATCTTGATGAATATAATTTGCATAATGAGCCTGTGTTTAGATTCATGAAAGGCCAGTCTTATCCAGCAGGAAATTATCTATGCAGCACAAACATGGTCCTGGAGAGTACACAAGAGAGGTCCTGTCAGGTGCTCGGAAGGCACTGGCCATGAAAATAGTAATAGTGATAGTAATAGTAGTAGTGATAGTAATAGTAGAAGTAGTAGTAATAGTAGTAGTGTGTGAGTCAGTAGTGGTAGTAATTTAGGTATGCTTTGCTTTCATGTAATAGCAGTGCTTTACGACTTTAGAAGGATACATGCTGGTACCTAGGTGAAGGTGACTGAGTTACTGTGTGAAGGACTGGTACCTAGGTGAAGGTGACTTACTGTGTGAAGGGCTGGTACCTAGGTGAAGATGACTGAATTACTGTGTGAAGGGCTGGTACCTAGGTGAAGATGACTGAATTACTGTGTGAAGGGCTGGTACCTAGGTGAAGATGACTGAATTATTGTGTGAAGGGCTGGTACCTAGGTGAAGGTGACCGAGTTACTGTGTCAAGGGGGAAATTAAGCAGCCTCCAGACATTTACGTTTTACAAGTGTATGGTTCCTCATTAACTAATCGGGCATCACTCCACTTTTTTCAAGTGGCTGGTGAAGTTTTGGTGCAGCAGGCAGGCATTGTTGTTATCTGCACACTTAAGTGTGCTCGTTTAGATGCGTCTATGTTACGTTGTTTCTCCGATGTACACCTCACATCCCCCGCATAACAAATTACCACAGACTGGTTCCTGGGCCTTGTCCTTAGTCCTAGTAAGGCCAGCCTTGGTCTACCAGATCTCCCTGAGATCAACAGAGGTCTGGTTATATGATCCCGGTTATATAATGACTGGACAAGCATCAGTCATCATATAACAGAAACCCTCCTCAGGAAACACTTATCATGCTTCCTAGTGAGATCTTTGACGGGGATACCGAGTGTCATGGCGACTCGAATGTCAATTTGTCAGTGTTTTAGAGGTATAAAGACAATTTAGCTGCTGAGAGGGTTAACTATAGCATGTGATGATGGTCTGTGGTGAATTGATGTATATAATATATTTGTTGTTATCGTGATGAAAGCAGAAACAAGTAGCTAAGCGCAGTATCAGGGTTCGTGTTAGTAAGTGATGGCATCAAGAACACAACTGATAAACTGTTAGGTGAGCCCAGCCTACACCATCTGCCTGTCTCCTAGTTCTGGTGCAGAGTGAGGCAGAGGTCTGTAAGGCACCGCCTATGTGCCAAATTCAAACGGGGGTCACGTGATTAAGGCTTTGTCAGGGAGCCTGGCTATAAATGGACTAACAACATATATATACAAAACAATCAGTAACAACACTGCGATTAGCCGAGGAGTCGAACCCATGCTGCTTTGAGGTGAGCGAAAGACGCATGACGCTCTAGTCCAAAGCAGCATGGGCTAGACTCCTTGGCTAGTCGCAGTGTTGTTAGGTAAGACACATATGCAACAGTTAGGTATCTTTATTTTGAAACGTTTCGCCTACACAGTAGGCTACTGTGTAGGCGAAACGTTTCATAATAAAGATACCTAACTGTTGCATATGTGTCTTACCTAACAATCTGTCGGTATTTTATACCATTTTAATGTTCAGTCGCAGTGTTGTTACTGATCAATACCGCTCGTTCGTGGGTACAATAATATACTAAACAAGTATTACACTGTTGATACCAGGGTTCTTATACTCTTCGTAGAGGTATTTATGGAGAAATTTATTCCCTGGTGAGCTCCAGGACAAGGGTAACTTTTAATTCTAGTGTCGTGATGATTATTACTGGTAGGCTGTCTATTTAGGGCGATGTCTACTTTATAGCTAAAGACGTCGAGAAAAAGTAATGTCTCTAAATGTAAATGGAACCGACGGTTCCATTTTTCTGCAGATTGTGGATATCGTAACATCACGGGATAAGCTGTTTCGCCAGAGTGACTGGTTTATTGTGCACCGCAGCTCATCCTGTGCACCGTAGCTCATCCTGTGCACCGTAGCTCATCCTGTGCACCGCAGCTCATCCTGTGCACCGCAGCTCATCCTGTGCACCGCAGCTCATCCTGTGAGCGGCAGCGCAAAAAAAAAAAAAAAAAACAGGATTACAGAGGTCACAATGGGTCTTTGTCAGACCTCACTGAACAATGTTACATTGCTAGAATGGAAGGCGAGCATCATCGTCCGGTAGCACATCCACCTGACGGTACTGTGGACAATGTTAAACTATTCGGTTGTGCTGACACCGTCTTCTCTTCAGATACTGGCACTAATACTCCTTATAACACAATACTTAATAATATCTTTATTTCTACAAGTACAACTGGTGTAAGGAAACACGCCCAATGTTTCTACCCTCGCTGGGAGTCGAACCCGGAGACTCAGCGTATGAAACGAGAGCTTTTGCCACCAGGCCACGGGGCACCGTACAGTCATCAGACACCTCCATTATTACTAATACTCCTTCACTCATTAACACACCGGCCGTCTCCCACCGAGGCCGAGAAACCCGAAAAAGAAGAAAACACTCTCACCGTCACTCACTCCATCACTGTCTCGCAACACACACACACCGACATCACAGCTCGCGTTACTACCTTAATATGACATCTGAGTCCATGTATTATTTGCATTAAGTTACAGCTCCTGGTCTTGATGAGTGAAACGTATCCGTAATATCTTATTTACCTGACAATGTAGACATTCTGAACGCACACACACACATACACACACACACACACACACACACACACACACACACACACACACAAGGAGAGTGACCTAGTAGCGATCAGTGAAGAGGCGGGGCCAGGAGCTCGGACTCGACCCCCGCAACCTCAACTAGGTGAGTAACTAGGTGAGTACACACACACACACACACACACTGCTATGGATGAGAGAATTCCTGACAGGAAGAAAACGAGTGATGGTACGTGACGAGGTGTCAGAGTGGGCACCTGTGACGAGCGGGGTTCCACAAGGGTCAGTCCTATTATTATTATTATAATCAAAAGGAGGGTCAGTCCTAGGACCGGTGATCTTTCTAATATATGTGAACATGTCGAAAGCCAAAGATTCAGAGGTGTACCTGTTTACAGACGATATGAATGAAGCTAATGTGAAGAATTTAAAAGGATGAGGATCAGGTAGGACTAGAGGCTGCAAGCCTGGTCCAGCAACTGCCTCCTGAAGTTTAACCCCACCAAGTGCAAAGTCGTGAAGACTGGGGAAGGGCAAAGAAGACCGCAAACAGAGTACAGGCTAGGGGGGCTGTAGTCTGTCTACAGTCTCTGTACTCTGGGGTGAGTATAATACGTGCACATCTGAGGCGCAAATCAACCAAATAACTGCTGTAGGATATGGGCGCCTGGTGAACCTAAGAGAATAGCATTCAGACACCTCAGTAAGGAATTATTCAAGACTCTGTACACCGCGCACGTCAGGTCCATATTGGAGTATGCAGCACCAGTTTGGAACCTGCACCTGGTCAAGCTCGTTATGAAATTAGAGAAAGTGCAAAGGTTTGTAACAAGACTAGTCCCGGAGCTAGGTTAAGGGAATTCAACCTGACGACACTGGAAGACACGAGGGATAGGGGATGACATGATAACGATATACAAAACACTAAGAGGAATTGACAAAGTGCATAGGATTGAATGCTCCAGTGGTTCAGAGCGTCGTGAATTTATATATATATATATATATATTAATATATATATATATATATTAAATATATATATATATATATATATATATAATTTTTTTTTATTAACACATCGCAGTCTCCCACCAAGGCAGGGTGGCCCGAAAAAAATAAAAACTTTTATCATTCACTGTCTTGCCAGAGGCGCACTTACACTGCAGTTATAAAACTGCAACATTAACACCCCTCCTTCAGAGTGCAGACACTGTACTTCCCATCTCCAGGACTCAAGTCCGGCCTGCCGGTTTCCCTGAATCCCTTCATAAATGTTACCCTGTTCACACTCCAACAGGACGCCAAGTCCTAAAAACCATTTGCCTCCACTTGTTCCTAACACACTCACGCATGCTTGTTAGAAGTCCAAAACCTCACACAAAACCTCCTTTTTCCCCTCCCTCTAATATTTCCTAGGTCAATCCCTACCCAGTCTTCCCTCCACTTACAGATTTATACACTTCTCTCTACATGTCCGAACCACCTCAACAGCCCCTCCTCAGCCCTGTTGATAATAGTTTTGGTAATCCCACACCTCCTAATTTTCAAACTACAAATTCTCTGCATTATATTCACACCACACATTGCGCTCAGACATGACTTCTCCACTGCCTCCAGCCTTCTCCTTGTTGCAACATTCACCGCTCATGTTTCACACCCATATATACTCTCATACATTCCCCTCTTTGCTTCCACCACTCACCTTTTTCCTCTCATCAATACTATGATTCACCTCATCTTTCACAGACCCATTTTCTGACAAGTCCACTCCTAAATATCTGAATACATTCACCTCCTCCATACTCTCTCCCTCCAATCTGACATCCAGTCTTCCGTTACCTAATGTTTTATCCTCATTACCTTACTCTTTCCTATATTCACTTTTAATTTCCTTCTTTTACATACCCTACCGAACTCATCCACCAACCTCTGCAACTTCTCTTCAGAATCTCCCAAAAGTACAGTGTCATCAGCAAAGAGCAATTGTGACAACTCCCACTTTGTGTTAGATTTTGTGTTTATATATTGATCAGTACCACTCGTTCGTGGTTACAATAATATATATAATATATAATGTTACGTTTCCACCTGTACCGAGGATCGACCCTAGGACCTCAGTGTGTGAGCTGAATGGCCTAGCAGTCGAGCTACGGGACACCATGGGCCATATCATTTTACATGATTAAAAGAAAAAAAATGTAAATGCCTTTGGATTTTAATGACTGTACAGATTCCATGTACAGTTTTAACATGTTAAAAGCTAGGTTATTTCTGCACTCGTATTTAAATTGCTACTCTACTCAGAGTGAAAATATGCGAGCAGGACTTACATTTAAAATAAGTTATTGTATCAAAGGTATTTATGATTTTGATATATTCATTTTTGGACGGAGAAAAGTCTGATAGCGGGATGCCATTTATGACTTATGTAAAAACATAATAGGCAGGTCCTTGAAATAATGTAGATCATCATTATAATCAAAATGAAGCGCTAAACCACAAGGGCTATACAGCGCTGAAATAATGTAGAGGGAATATGTTTGTTGAACTCCAACTCCCGGCCATCCTCCTAAACAAAGTATATATTTCACTTTGGCTATAATAGTCACTTTCACAGCAGGATGAAACAGTGATTACTTGACTGTTGTAATGCATAGTCCTGCCGGTGGTTCACCGATTTCCCTTCGCTCTCTCTCTCAAATTATTATTATTATAATCAAAAGAAGCGCTAAGC
>NW_026468540.1:0-12021 GCF_026875155.1 Cherax quadricarinatus | reverse complement strand
GGTGCCCTGACTCCAAAATTTTTATCCTCCACTTCCATATATCTCAGTAAGTTATCATGGCAGTGTGTAGATTTGAGCCCAAGTTCAAAAGCATCTTTCAGGTCTGAAATATCAGGTATCTCTCTTTTTCTCTCTCAAAAAAGTACTTTCAATGGCATTAATTATCTTGTTTGAAAGTCCTCTAAAAAGATAATAAATCATCCTCCCCCTGACATTTTCTGTAGCTTTTGAGATGGTTCTCTCGTTTTGAATCTCATTCACCAGTGTCTAAGCAACTAAACTTGGTCACCACTGAACTGATATTATGGCCTTTTCATGTGCTCATTAGAAGACTCTCATGCTTGTTATGGCCTCGTTCGCAGTGTTACGAAGCTGTGACTAGTGGTTATATCTTTCTGTCTGCACTATGTCTGGTACTACTCAAACTCTTAACACTAGATTTTCTTTGGTATACTACCATTGTTTTGAGTGCTTTCTACAGATTTTAACATCTATTACCCTATTAGGGGAAAACAGAAAATATTGAGCTTCAGCGAATCTTACAGGACCCAGGAGAGAAAAACGAGATAAAAACCGTAATCAAACTGAAATAAGCCCCAAATATTTCTTTCCATATGCCAAAAAAAAAAAATAGCAAAAACCACATTCCGTATCGGCCTCTTTGCTTAAACAAGATGGAACTTACACTGACAACAAAGAATGATTGATATACTGAAGTCTCAGTATGACTTTGATTAATGGACATTAATCACACTCAAGATCGACAATCCGAATGAATTTTTATGAACGAGACTCATAATCTTGTCAACGTCTCAAAAATTTCTGATATAACCCTAACACCACAGTACTTTGAAAAAGCCATTGACAACATACCCATGCACTCTGCCCCAGGCCCAGACTCGCGGAACTCCGTGTTCATCAAGAACGGCAAGAAACTCCCTTTTGCGTACGTTATGTACGCTATGGAGAGTAAGGCACATAGGCAAAAATTTAGGCATATTTATTCCGAAAAGTTTCTCTATACAGAAGGCTTCTTAGTCGAGGACAGAAAGTAGGCAGGAGCAGTAGAGATGTGAAGACGATGTAATCAGTCCATCACCCTTGATGTAGATTTGAGGTGGTCAGTCCCTCAGCCTGGAGAAGAATTCTGTTTCATAGTCTTCTCCAGTGCTGAGGGACTGACAACATCAAATCTACACCTTCAAAGGTGAAGAACTGATTACATCGTCTTCACATTTCTGCAGCTCCTGCCTACTTTCTGTACTCGACTGAAGAAGCCTACGGTGTAGGCGAAACGTTTCGGAATAAAGATGCCTAAATGTGGCCTGTGAGTCTTACTTACCAACTTGTCGGTATTGTATACCATTTTGATATTCATGGAGAGGGAGCCTTGGCACAGGGGCATCCCACAGTGGCTAAAAACAACAGATATAGCCCCACTCCACAAAAGTGGCAGTATAGTAATAGGAAAGAATTAGACCAATAGCACTAACGTCCCACATCATAAAAATTTTTGAAGGGGGTTCTAAGAAGCAAGATCGCCAACCACTTTGATTCCCAACACTTGCCCAGCATGGGCTCAGAGCAGGTCGGTCCTGCCTCTCGCATCTACTAGACCACTACGAGGATATTACCTTGGATGCACTGGCTGTTCAACAGCCCCCCGTCATACATATGGGGGATTACCACTGGCTGTCTTCAAGAGGCAACTGGCCAACAGGAACAGCCTGATTGATCAGGCCCTGATATACCGTGAGGTCTGATCATAGGCCGGACTCCAGGTAGGTACGAAGGCGTCTCAGCACTCTTTCAAAACGGCAGGTAAGCGGAAAATAGGTAAGGGTAAGAGGAGAGGCTGGTGAGAGGGAAGTGAGGGAGGGGCTAGAGAGAGGATATGAGGGGGAGAGGCTGATGAGGGGGAAGTGAGAGGAAGAGTGAGGGGAGGGAGTGGTGAGGGTGGAGCTAGTGAGGGGAAGGGTAACTGAGGAGGAGGGGGGATGAAGACCTGCCACTTAGCCTGGCGGTGCATGAGAGATGTCAGTACCTCATCATCACTCAGGTTTTCAGCTGGATAATGAGGTAGAGGTGTGGGTCAAGGTAATGCGGGAAGGAGGTGTGGGGTGAAGGTAATGAGGGAAGGGGGTGTCGGTCAGGTAATGAGGGGAGGTGGTGTGGGGTGAAGTTAATGAGGTAAGGGGGTGACGGTTAAGGTAATGAGGGGAGGTGGTGTGGGGTCAAGAATGTGAAAAACACTGAAGGAAATGACACCATTCAAAATTCTTAAAATTATTTATATATATATATATATATATATATATATATATATATATATATATATAAATTATATATATATATATATAATATATTATATATATATATATATATATATATATATATACTTCTTTCAACACACCGGCGGAGTGGCCCAAAAAGAAAAACAAAAGTTTCTCTTTTTAAATTTAGTAATTTATACGGGAGAAGGGGTTACTAGCCCCTTGCTCCAGGCATTTTAGTCGCTCTTACAACACGTATGGCTTACGGAGGAAGAATTCTGTTCCACTTCCCCATGGAGATAAAAGGAAAATAAACAAAAACAAGAACTAGAAAGAAAATAGCAGAAAACCCTGAGAGGTGTGTGAATATATATGCTTGTATATGTATTTTGTAGTGGACCTAGTGTAAGTAGAAGTAGCAAGATGTACCTTATATATATATATATATATTATATATATATATATATATATATATATATATATATATATATTTATATATATATATATATATATATATATATATATATGAGATATAGAATATGGGGTTCCCCCACCAGTGCAGACTGAAGGGATCCATAGCCTCTGAAAAATCGATTAAAAGGCATCGAGGAAAAAATATTTCGGATTTCTCTCTGAGGCCTTTTGAATATTCCTCTTCTCCTACCACGTCGTCTTTTATAAATACACAAATAAGCACACGTTAATATCTAATATAGTACCCAATCTTAATGTGTATATTTTTCTCTATTGCACAGGGTAATTTTCTTGTGCTTCCTCGCTAACACAAACAGTTTAGTAACTCCAGAAAAATTCACAATATCACCTTCATTGTTGCATCTTTCTTCCTCCGCCACATTTCGTCACCATTACACACAATGAAAAGCAAAAATACGAATTACAAGAAAGAAGGCCACTCACACACATCAGAGTTGTGCGAGTGAGCGGCACAGGCAAAGGCATTTCTGCTTGATATTCAAAGGCCTTTTTTTTTTCCCCCTGTGTTTTTACGTCTGAGTCGAACCATTGTGTGGATAAAAAAAAATACGCCTTGAAATGATTAATATGAAAAGGGAATTACTAATGAAATTCTGATTAAAAATTAAGACTTGGTTTTCTGGAATAATGTGTGTGTGTGTGTGTGTGTGTGTGTGTGTGTGTGTGTGTGTGTGTGTGTGTGTGTGTGTGTGTGTGTGTGTGTTGTGTGTGTGTGTGTGTACTCACCTAGTTGAGGTTGCAGGGGTCGAGTCCAAGCTCCTGGCCCGCCTCTTCACTGGTCGCTACTAGTCACTCTCCCTGAACCATGGACTTTATCATACCTCTGCTTAAAGCTAGTATGGATCCTGCCTCCACTACATCGCTTCCCAAAACTATTCCACTTCCTGACTACTCTGTGGCTGAAGAAATACTTCCTAACATCCCTGTGATTCATCTGTGTCTTCAGCTTCCAACTGTGTCCCCGTGTTGCTGTGTCCAGTCCTCTGGAACATCCTGTCTTTGTCCACCTTGTCAATTCCTCTCAGTATTTTGTAAGTCGTTATCATGTCCCCCCCTATCTCCTGTCCTCCAGTGTCGTCAGGTTGATTTCCCTTAACCTCTCCTCGTAGGACATACCTCTTAGCTCTGGGACTAGTCTTGTTGGAAACTTTGCACTTTCTCTAGTTTCTTTACGTGCTTGGCTAGGTGTGGGTTCCAAACTGGTGCCGCATACTCCAACATGGGCCTAACGTACACGGTGTACAGGGTCCCTGAACGATTCCTTATTAAGATGTCGGAATGCTGTTCTGAGGTTTGCCAGGCGCCCATATGCTGGCAGCAGTTATTTGGTTGATGTGCGCTTCAGGAGATGTGCCTGGTGTTATACTCACCCAAGATCTTTTTCCTTGAGTGATGTTTGTAGTCTCTGGCCCCCTAGACTGTACTCCGTCTGCGGTCTTCTTTGCCCTTCCCCAATCTCATGACTTTGCACTTGGTGGGATTGAACTCCAGGAGCCAGTTGCTGGACCAGGTCTGCAGCCTGTCCAGATCCCTTTGTATTTCTGCCTGGTCTTCGATCGAATGAACTCTTGTCATCAACTTTCACGTCATCTGCAAACAGGGACACTCGGAGTTTATTCCTTCCGTCATGTCGTTCACAAATACCAGAAACAGCACTGGTTCTAGGACTGACCCCTGTGGGACCCCGCTGGTCACAGGTGCCCACTCTGACACCTCGCCACGTACCATTACTCGCTGCTGTCTTCCTGACAAATATTCCCTGATCCATTGCAGTGCCTTCCTGTTATCCCTGCTTGGTCTCCAGTTTTTGCACTAATCTCTTATGTGGTACTGTGTCAAACGCCTTTTTGCAGCCCAAAGAAAATGCAATCCACCCACCCCTCTCTCTCTTGTCTTACTGCTGTCACCATGTCATGAACTCCAGTAGGTTTGTGACACAGGATTTCCCGTCTCTGAAACCATTTGGCTGCTGGTGATGAGGATCATTCCTTTCTAGATGTTCCACCATTCTTCTCCTGATAATCTTTTCCATGATTTTGCATGCTATAACATGTCAGTGACACTGGGTCGGGTAGTTAGTGCTTCATGTCTGTCTCCTTTTTTAAAGATTGGGACCACTTTTGCTGTCTTCCATGCCTCAGGCAATCTCCTGTTTCGATAGATGTATTGATATTGTTGTTAGGGGTACACATAGCACCTCTACTCCCTCTCTCGGGACCCATGGAGAGATGATATCTGGCCCATTGCCTCTGAGGTATCTAGCTCACTCAGAAGCCTCTTCACTTCTTCCTCGGTTGTGTGCACTGTGTCCAGCACATGGTGGTGTACCCCACCTCTCCATCTTTCTGGAGCCCCTTCTGTCTCCTCTGTGAACACTTCTTTGAATCTCTTGTTGAGTTCCTCACATACTTCACGGTATTTCTTGTTGTCTCTCCTCCTTCCTTCCTTAGCCTGATTACCTGGTCCTTGACGGTTGTTTTCTTCCTGATGTGGCTGTATAACAGCTTCGGGTCAGATTTGGCTTTTGCTGCTATGTCGTTTTCAAAATTGACTTTGGGGCCTCCCTTCTTATCTGTGCATATTCGTTTTGGCTCTACGACTGCTCTCCTTATTCTCCTGGGTCCTTTGCCTTCTATATTTTTTCCCATTCCCAGCACACTTGGTTTTTGCCTCCTTGCATTTTTGGGTGAACCACGGGCTCATCCTGGCTTTTTCATTATTTCTGTTACCCTTGGGTACAAACCTCTCCTCAGCCTCCTTGCACATTGTTGCTACATTTTCCCAAATCAATCTCATTAACGGCTTCCCTGCCAGTTCTCTTTTTCCCACTGAACCTCCTTCAGGAAGTTCCTCATTCCTGTGTAGTCCCTTTCCTGTAGTTTGGTTTCATTTGTCCTGGCCTTCCTGCTTCCCCCCCCACTTGTAGCTCTACTGTGTATTCGAAGCTCAAAACCACATGACCCTGGCCCAAGGGGTCTTTCATATGTGATGTCCTCAAATATTCTGCACTACTCAAGGTGAATCTAAGTCCAGTCTTGCTGGTTCATCCTCTCCTCTCTCTCTTGTAGTGTCCCTTACATGTTGGTACATGAAGTTTTCCAGTACCAACCTCCATCATCTTAGCCCTCCATGTATCTTGGCCCCATGTGGCTCCAAGTTCTCCCATTCGATCTCCTTGTGGTTAAAGTCGCCCATGATCAGGAGCTTTGCCCTGCATGCATGAACTCTTCTCGCCATTTGCAGCCAGTGTGTCAACCATCACTCTATTTGCTCTCGTCATACTCTTCCCTTGGCCTCCTGCTGTTCTGGGTGGGTTTTTATACATCACTGCAATTATCACCTTGGACCACCAGAGTGAAGCGTTCCCGCTATGTAATCACTTTTTTTCTCCGCGGGTCTCCTCTCTCCAGCTCATCAAAATTCCATCGGTGTTTGATCAGCAATGCCACTCCTCCATCCCCCCTGTTCCTTTTGTCTTTTCTCAGGATCTGGTATCCCGCTGGAAAAAATGGAAATCTGTTATCATACCTGTAAGCTTGGTTCTGTGATCGCTATGATGTCTGGTGATGCCTCTTTGACTCTTTTGTGCCACTCCTCCCACTTGTTGTTATTCCATCAGCATTTGTGTACCATACCTTCGTTTCCTTTCCAACACTGTGGTTTGGGGGGCCTTTTGGGGGTGGGGGACCTGGTAGCATACTGTGGGATTCTATGGTTGGGGGTTGGGGTGGAAGCTGTGGGTATGGATTGTATTGTGTGGTGGGATGGTGTGATAGATTGTGGGGTTCTGAGGATAGTTTTGTGTGTGCTTCCCCTTTTGCTGCTCTGTTCTGCTCTGACTGACCTCTGCTGGTTCCTCCTTGTCTCCTTTCCTAGCTCCTTCGCTTTTTTGTCCTCTCCTCAGCTGCTGTCTCTCTTTTTGTGTTCTGTCTCTGTCTAGGAACACCTTGTACTCTTCTGAGCTTTTCAACCGTGGTTTCCCCTGGAGGATCCTGTTCCCGCACTGTTCTGTCCTGAGAATCAGCTTGATTAGTCGGTTTCTCCCTTCAAGTACCCCCCTTTTCTCCGAAAATTTACAATCTCATCCATGTCTTCTCCCCTATTTCCGTGATGATTTTCTCAATCTCCTTTCTTTCTTCCTGCCGTCTTTCAGTGTGTGTCCTTTCCTCTCTCTCCCGAAGCCCGTGGATAATCATGATTTTCCCCTTTCCTTCTTCCCATTGCCTCTCCCACTGTGACTCTGGTTCCTGTCTGTATGTGGTCATTTTCTCCCTTATTTTTCCAGTGGCTCTTGGTAGCATGGTTATGCCTCAGCATTCGACCCATCTCCTCTCCATCTGCACCCATCTGCTCTTCCCTTCCACTCCCTGGCCCTTCTTTGCAGGCTGATATGACCTTAGCATAAAATTCATATCTCCTTCCTTCCTGTTCAGCCTCTCATCTTTGTATGGGGTCTTCTCTGGTCACGCCCCTGAGACTTTTCTTCAGCCTGTTTACCTCAAATTCTAGGACCTTTACCCTGGCTACTGCAGTTTGACTTGTGCCTCCTAATTTTCGTCTCCTTCTCCAACCTCTTTTCCATTTCACAGAGAGCTCTTTCTCCATTTTTTTCAGAAAGCTCTCCTGATTTTCTCTCCCATTCTTGCTCTATCCTTTTCCACTGTTCCTCCATCCATTCCTCCCTACCAGTAACCCTTGTCATCTGATCCCTGATTCCTGCGAGTCCCAACCCTTTTTTTTTTTTTGTGAAAGAGAAAAGAAAGAGAAAAAGAAAAAGGGGAAAAGAGTGAGAGATAGGGAGAGAGAGAAGGGGAGCCTAGAAGGAGGGGAAAAGAAGGGAAAAAAGGGGAGAAAGTGAGAGAGAGGGGAAAAAAGGGAAAGAGGGAGGGAGTGACAAGGGGAAGAGAGAGAGAGATAAAAGAAGAGGAAGAGACAGAGGAAGAGAGAGAGGGAGAGGGAGAGAGAGAGGAAGAGAGAAAGAGAGGAAGAGATAGAGGAAGAGAGAGAGGATGAAAGGGGGAGAGAGAAAGATAGAAAGAGAGAGAGAGAGAGAGGGAGGGGAGAGAGAGAGAGAGGAAGAGAGAGATGAAAGGGAGAGAGATGGGGGGGGAAAGGAAGGGTTATAGGGTCACTTTTACAGGAAGGTGTAAAATCCTGTATATGTGTGGGTGGTGTGTGGGGTGTGTGTGTGTTGTGTGTGTGTTTTGTGTGTGTGTGTGTGTGTGTGTGTGTGTGTGTGCTACAGCTATTCAAGTGCCTAACAGCAGAGCTGTCCTCACCTAGTGTGTGTGCAATTTTTTGTAAACAGTCCTTATTTCCCACGTTTTGCACTACATATGTATTGTAATGTACCCGATCTTTTGGTTCCCACTGTACTGTCTTATGCGTTTAAAATTACGTTAAAAAAAAAATACACTAGGCTTCGCCTATATTGCCGCATACCTCTAAATTCTATTAAATGCCATAAATGCTGCTTATTCTAATTCTGATAGCTCGAGGAGAGTGACCCCAAATTCAGCTAGAGACAGGTACTATTGACCCCATGCAACTCAAAATAGGTGAATATTCTTGCGGCTGGCAGTGGAGTAACGTTGTGGGTCTGTCCTGTCCCAGAAGTTGAAGAAGTTTGATGCTTCTCGGTAATTTTCCACTAACTTCCTGTATGCACTATGTCTCTAGCTCTTCTAATTTTTTCACTCACTGTATTTATCAACATCTATACATATCTCTTACTCCCCGGCTTGAGTCGCACTATTCTTCAAAATGCCCCACTGCGTTATTATGGCACACTATTTAGGCCTGACACAACCGTTCACCCTTCCAACGGCCCCACTAAACACTCAGCCAAAATTTCCTTTGTTTTCTTTTCTGTGATCACTTATATTCCTTTTTCGGGGCTTAAGTGATTATATGCACTTTTTGCGTGCACACGCCTATATCCCACACTCTATTCCTTAAGGTACAGTCAGAAATTACCACCAAAACACGAGCTCAAACCCCGTGACTCCTCCACGAGTGTATGTGCGTGTGTGGGGGTGTGTGTGGTGTGTGGGGGTGTGTGGGTGTGGTGTGTGTGTGTGTGTATGGTGTGTGTGTTTTGTGTGGTGTGTGTGTTTTGGTGTGTGTGTGTGTGTGGTGGGGTGTGTGTGTGTGTGTGGTGTGTGTGTGTGTGTGTGGTGTGTGTGTGTGTGTGGTGTGTTGTGTGGTGTGTGTGTGTGGTGTGTGTGTGTGGGGTGGTGTGTGTGTGGTGTGGGTGTGGTGTGTGTTGGGGTGGTGTGTGTGTGGTGTTGTGTGTGTGGTGTGTGTGTGTGGTGTGGTGTGTGTGTGTGTGTGGGTGTGTGGGGTGTGGTGTGTTTGGGGTGTGGTGTGGTTTCGTGTGTGTGTGTGGTTGTGTGTGGTGTGTGTGTGTGTGTGTGTGTGTGTGTGTGTGGTGTGTGGGTGTGTGGTGTGTGTGTGTGTGTGTGGGGTGTGGTGTGTGTGTGTTGTGTGTGGTGTGTGCTCATTGTTCAGAAAGGTTTTAAAGGTTTCCCATATACAACAGAACAATTTTTGGATGGGGGGATGATATTTGACATTCCTACTCGTACTGTCCCAAAATAAATTTAAAAAAGCTTACAATTTAAAATGTCAAAAAAAGGCTTTGCGATATATGAAGTAAAAATATATTTTGTTATAAATGGCAAATATTCTCTTAATGAGTTATAAAAGAAACATCTTGAGGATACCGAATTTTATAGAGACAATTTTGACATCGCAGGGGTTGGAAACACAGGTGCGCGCTACAATATCGCAGGTGTTGGGGAAAAACAGGTGCGCGCTACAATATCGCAGGTGTTGGGGAAAAACAGGTGCGCGCTACAATATATGCAGGTGTTGGGAAACACAGGTGCGCGCTACAATATCGCAGGTGTTGGGAAACACAGGTGCGCGCTACAATATCGCAGGTGTTGGGAAACACAGGTGCGCGCCAATAATCGCAGGTGTTGGGGAAAAACAGGTGCGCGCTACAATATCGCAGGTGTTGGGAAACACAGGTTTCGCGCTACAATAAACGAGGTGTTGGGAAACACAGTGCGCGCTACAATATCGCAGGTGTTGGGAAACACAGGTGCGCGCTACAATATCGCAGGTGTTGGGAAATACAGGTGCGCGCTACAATATCGCAGGTGTTGGAAATACAGCTGCGCGCTACAATATCGCAGGTGTTGGGAAACACAGCTGCGCGCTACAATATCGCAGGTGTTGGGAAACACAGGTGCGCGCTACAATATCGCAGGTGTTAGGAAATACAGCTGCGCGCTACAATATCGCAGGTGTTGGGAAACACAGGTGCGCGCTACAATATCGCAGGTGTTAGGAAATACAGGTGCGCACTACAATATCGCAGGTGTTGGGAAACACAGGTGCGCGCTACAATATCTCAGGTGTTGGGAAACACAGGTGCGCGCTACAATATCGCAGGTGTTAGGAAACACAGCTGCGCACTACAATATCGCAGGTGTTAGGAAACACAGCTGCGCACTACAATATCGCAGGTGTTAGGAAACACAGCTGCGCACTACAATATCGCAGGTGTTGGGAAACACAGGTGCGCGCTACAATATCGCAGGTGTTAGGAAACACAGCTGCGCACTACAATATCGCAGGTGTTAGGAAACACAGGTGCGCGCTACAATATCGCAGGTGTTGGGAAACACAGGTGCGCGCTACAATATCGCAGGTGTTAGGAAACACAGCTGCGCACTACAAAAATCGCAGGTGTTAGGAAATACAGGTGCGCACTACAATATCGCAGGTGTTGGGAAACACAGGTGCGCGCTACAATATCTCAGGTGTTGGGAAACACAGCTGCGCGCTACAATATCGCAGGTGTTGGGAAACACAGCTGCGCGCTACAATATCGCAGGTGTTGGGAAACACAGGTGCGCGCTACAATATCGCAGGTGTTAGGAAACACAACTGCGCGCTAAATATCGCAGGTGTTGGGAAACACAGGTGCGCGCTACAATATCACAGGTGTTAGGAAACACAGCTGCGCACTACAATATCGCAGGTTTTTAGGAAACACAGTGTGCGCACTACAATATCGCAGGTGTTAGGAAATACAGCTGCGCGCTACAATATCGCAGGTGTTAGGAAATACAGCTGCGCGCTACAATATCGCAGGTGTTGGGAAACACAGCTGCGCACTACAATATCGCAGGTGTTGGGAAACACAGGTGCGCGCTACAATTCAATCACAATGACTGGTCCCCTGGTTACAAGTAATGTGTCAGCGCCCCTACAAGGGTCGAGGGTGAGGTGAGAGAGGCGCCTCACACCCAGCAATCTCTTATAACAAATGTATCGACAGGAAATTATAGAAACGAAAGTTTTACTGTTGAAAGCAGTTTATATCACATGACGACGCCGGGTCAGGAGCTATGTGATCCGACCCTTGCAAACCCAACTAGGTGAATACACCTTCTGATAATCACAACTTAGCCTTCCGCCGAGTTATCTTAAAAATCCGTAAATAATAATAATAATAGTAATAATAATAATAATAATAATAATAATAATAATAATAATAATAATAATAATAATTAGATTATAAGGTGTATAAAAGACATGAAAATGCGATTCTTTGTGTTTTCAAATGGGGTGTAAAATTGAAATTCTTATGAAGTGGACCAGCAAGGTGGCAAAGTATCGGTCAAATGACCAAAAGATCCAGGAAGTGGATCGTCATGTGACTAAGACCCGCATCAGGAGAAATTTTCTCATTGCATCTGACAAATAAAACACGACCACCACCACCATGTGAGACAAAAGATATATATCTGTATCCTGCATTCCTTCACAGTACACATGAGAACACAAGAGTTGGTTTTATCCTTGTAATTTTGAATGTTACGATGTTTTTAGACATGTTCAACAATTTTTTGTTGGACGCTCAGGAGAGACTGAAGGACACCACTACAAAAAGGATTTGAACCTTGAACCTCTTGTTGAGTCGACATGCTGGCCATTACACCACTGCATTATATATAAGTTAAGAAACAGAGCAGAGATGTGTGTGTATACTGAGATAAGACGTTTGTAACATTTACCTTCCATCTTGCATGTTTATGAGACAAAGAGTGGTCATGCTTTCAAAGATTATGACAAGAAATGTAAATACTTGAATGTTTATTCAACTCGCCCCCAAAACTAACGTTAGATGTTTATCTTCCCGTGAATGTTAATTCCCCTCAGAACACTTCTTGAAACC